>DWNY01000023.1:0-27107 GCA_018250635.1 Telegonus apastus | reverse complement strand
GTTATATGACCGTTGTAAGACCAAATAATTATAAACAATATTTAAATTCTTATATCGTTTTTTTTCTCATAAGTTTTTTAACTAATAATATTTTTAACGTAATTGTGCTAATGGCATACTGAAAAGACAACGCGCTCTGGTTCAACCAACAATTTTAAAACTTCTATTAGTTATTCCGATACAATAACAAATATGTAATATACTTTGTAGTACTTATTAGCAGTAGTTGTAAATTGACTGTTTAAAAGTTACTTCTAGAACTAACTAAAATAAATCTTGGTACCTATTTTCGTAGTATAAATGTGTTTCCGCGCAACATTCATAATCAAAATGCAATCGATCATTCCGTTCAAACTATATTGGGAAAGAAAATGTTTCTGTAATTCTTACCAGCAATTAACTATACAGTTCTTTTTTTTAGTAACAGTATCTTATTTTATAATATCTTGTAACTAATTATTATAAACCACAATTCTCCATTTCTATCGGTAAAATTTCCTCACAGAACCAGTATTTCCTAGATTAAATCTAAGTGTCGCTTAGGTTGAAAAGATTTCAACAATTTATTCTACAAACGTCTATATACACCTGAATTACAATGTGATATATAGATAATACTAAAAAACATTAATTTATTCCAAGGATACAATAGTCCACCGCTAAGCTCCATCCCTGAGGCTTTTTGAGGTTTCCATAGCTAAGAAGAGAGAGCATACGGAGCATTCAAAGATATACAAAATGCGTAGTAATGCGCAATTGACTGTAATTGTTTATTA
This sequence comes from Telegonus apastus, assembly GCA_018250635.1. NCBI lineage: Eukaryota > Metazoa > Arthropoda > Insecta > Lepidoptera > Hesperiidae > Telegonus > Telegonus apastus. The sequence continues at coordinate 26,331 of DWNY01000023.1, read as the reverse complement.
TAAAAAATATATATAACCAATCAAGTTTTATAAAGCCCACTTATCTTAAAAGATCGTAATATACATTGTTATTGATAAAAAAACTTTTATTACACCCACTTAAATAAAACAATTACTGAGCAATTACAATTTTATGAGGCACTAAATGACGAAAAAGAAAATATAGACCATTGTTCAAATAGTAAAGCAAGCTCGAATGTCTTATAAAACGCGGTGTGGATACATGAAATGGAATGATTACGTAATAATAACTTTGAAGAAGACCGAGACGTCATTGAATTAAAATTACCTTAAATGAAAAACTTACCTTAAATGAAAAAACCTAAATGAGAAATATTTTACTTAAAGTAGATCCTTTACAAAATCTTATAACTAACCCAATTTTCTTTTTGAATGGATAATTATGGTATGCCGCCCTTTTTATTAACAAATTATAATGTCTTTAGTTATATACAAGCTAATTATATATTAAAAGACACCTGATAGGTAATAAGCATCCATGTATTTACCTAAATATTTTTAATCACATTATATGACAGAAAAACCCAACACACAATAACCACACACACGTCACAATGTATAATATATAACACGGAGAATACACGTCATCAATCGCTGTACTAAATCTTACTATAATAATTACAGTACAGATGAAGTACAAATGTTTAGAGGTTAACTTGACCGGCGCGGGCGCATCCGTCGAAACGGTCAAGTTCACGGCGCCTGCGCTATCATCGGCGCTCGCGCGCATCCAATATGGACGTCGAATAGCTTCGGCCTATGCTGCGTGTAGTCATCTAACCTTGTAATCCTCTAAGATATGTACTGCTAGTATTTATATGTAGTAGAATTTGTAAGAACATAAAAGTTACTTATGATATAGAAAAACGCGTATGCAGTCAACCGCATGGCAAGCGGACATTTCCGCCTAAGAGCATCTGCAAGTAACCAATTCTATCCTGTATTGTATTGGTTTCATCGTTTTTACTAATTCCTTATCACTATAGATCACAAATATAGTCTAATGCATCAATGACAATTATAATGGCTGACCGACTCGAAGAGAACCGCTGAAATGGTCAAGTTCATGATTTTGCAATTTCGAAACATGAAAAAATAAAAATACTAAATTTTAACTTAATTATAAATGTAAATAATTACAGACATCGTGATGTATTGCTCATTACTTTAAATGTGATTACAGGAAACGTGTAACTCATAAAAACAAACACAGTGTGCGACCTTGCGACCGGATGCAAAAACTATCATAAATCAACCGGCAACAAGAACACAAATTAATTTCTAATTCTCCTATGGCCATTTTAGAACATAATAAATTAACGTCAAATCAAGGAACTGATCACGTATGTGTTGATTAAATTAAAACGAAACAAAAATCGTAGGTCATCACTTAATTTTTAGCGATAACAATATATACCCAATGTATCTTTTAATATATTTCAGGGAAATGGAAAACCAATTGGCTTCGGTAAACAGTCCAGCATTTGTTATTAGCTTTTCATATGTAGATAATGTAGACATCTCAGATGGAGTTTGCTCTACATGTTTGTAAAGTAAATAGGAAAATAATACGCTGCGATAATTTTTTTGATTTAAATGTGCAAGATATACACAATGTACATTATATTGTGGCTTCATACTACTTAAAATAATCGTACAATGACGTCAACAAAGATTAATATACTATTCGTATATAAATAATCAGTATAAAATTGAATTTAAATTTTTCCGTATGCGTTATTGTTTTATTTTGCTTGCTCATTTGCTATTCTGATTCTAAAAATACTTGACAAATAGCTCTGTTACCGTACCTATTAATTATTCTGACCGGAATGAATTAAGCAAGTTTAATTCGTAGAATGAGGGTCAGTATCGTCATGTCAAGTTTGGAGATCATGACTTCCCCAAGTGGTATTCATTTACTGACCCGGTCAACCTCGTGACCTCCTTCCACTCTAAATCGATGTCTTTATTGATTTATTCGAATATATTTTGATTCATGCGATCTTAGTATCGAATAAGTGTATCTATTCGTGTTATGGTGTCAAATTCTTGTATCTTTGCTATTAGGAACTAGCTGTTATTTACCGTGGAACGGTTATGTACCAGCTCAATTCTTGCAATTAAAAATGCACTACTAATAGAATATTTCAGGAAGTTTAATTGGAATAGAAATGTATTCTCAATAGAACGTCAGGTAACATGGAGTCAGTAGATTTCAGAGAAAGAAAACATTGAAGTCTCAACATTAATTCTTATCATCAGAAAGATCTAATCCAATGGTTGTTGAGTTGTACCAAGCAGACCGTAATAAACGTCTAACAAACACCGAACGAAATACAAATCTAGATCGGTTCTTCCGTACTTTAGTTATGCAACAAAAACTCCAACGCCTACTATGGTCAATTTATATTATTGATACGTTACATTAATCCAGCCAAGATCATCCTCACAATATCAGTACTAACCCAAACGTTAACTTTGAGCAATGACCTATAGCCGAGATACGATGACTTACAAAATATTTGTAGAATAATCTTACATTTCTTCTTTAAAATCTAACAGACGATTAGACGTAACCAAATAAGTATGTTCTTTCGTATAAACAGAATGATGTAACTGTGCGGTTATGTAACCCTTTTTTGTGATGTTATCAAAGTCAAGTTTAGATAAATAATATGTTTTTGCATCACAGCTACGATTATTCAACGCTTCATTCTTATTTGAATTTTTTCCTCAACTTGCAATTATTAAAAACTACGAATGTAACAAAAAAGAGCGAAACAGACCAAATAGTTTAAAAAAATAAAATAAAGTTTGGAATTTATTTTTTGAGTTTATTGAGCATTTACATATAGGTACAGTTACATGAATATACAACAAAATTAACATTACAAAAACGGCAACACCCACACGCGAAGCATAGATGTAAAAAAGCAATTTACATCAAAAATATGATACCCAAAAGAAAATTAACAAGACTGCACCGTACATATTAGGATGGGTGTGCATAACTCAAGGCAACGCCGCATTCGCCAGACCCAAACTTGGCAGCCAAAATATCAACAACGACCCAAAGAAAAGAACAGAATGGCACCATTGTTCTGGTTCGACACACTCGACCAATTTAATTTGAATTATTGCAACGTCACAGCGTGCACGCAATTCTGACATCTAAACAGAATACGTAGAGGCAAAATTCCTGCGACAAGATGTTATGTAAAATGTAACCTTGTACCCTCGTCTTTTTAGTGATAATGACCTCTAACGTTACCCAGCATGGTAGAAGACCAAAGTGGCTTTCCCCTAATACGGTCCATCGTCGGAATGTGGCCATTAATAATGAACGCAAATGGAGATTGCATCTCGCAGGCCACGGTCAGAGGACTACTCATTTTAATAACATATTCACTTTAATTAATACTAAATAAATATGTTATGTATGTTTGTTTTGGAGTTTTGGTGAAAGTAATATTATAAAAGGATGCAAAAAATAACATAGTAACTTTAGTTATGCTTTTTTTATATCTGAATGTAAAGCAGACGGAAAGTAACTGATGGTGAGTATTCTTTTTATATGTATTATGGAAGTAGCAAAAATCATACAGGCCAACTGATAGTCAGTTGCCACTGGATCTGTGTAATCAGACTAAGGACAAAGTTGGAGTATATAAATTTCTTCCCATCAAAATATCCCTGATATCCTGAATGTCGTTTCTAAGCTATCGAACAGTCAAATACGTATCACAAAGAAAATTCTATTAACACATTGTCTACATAATAAAAACACCAACTCAGTGACAACAGAATATTGCGTTGTCACATTTAACATTAAGCGAGTACATTATATGTATCCCCATGAAGCACAAATATATCACCATTAAAAATATATGGATATATCCAAGCAATACGGAACTTAGATGATCATAGCCGCGTTACCAATCTTTGATGACCCAGGCGGAATACCTTCCGGACCGGAGTTGTACGTATACTCGTATTATGCAACCGGCACTATTTCTATAAACAAGCTCTAGAAAGCTTGTAAAAGCGCTAGGCGTAAAATGTGATATATGCTTCTCATTTTGCCCTATAAAAAGACATCTATGATAATATAAACGCAAACACGAAGAAGACACTGAATTTCTTCTTACAGATTATTTCTATGATTTGTCGAGCCGAGATTTGAGTTCACCGATCACACACGTAAACAATTTTTGTATTGTAGTTATACACGATACTTAAAATCTTGTTTATACGGAAATACTAGATAGTCTCGCGGAATTTGTGTAGGAAGATTGGCAGAAAATAAAAATACAGTTAAATCAATATAATTACACATAAATTGAAAAAACTTAACACACAAAACAACACAATTGCTGACCGTGAAATATTTCACAAAAGGATCACAAACTGAAACGCGCGTACGCACGTAGGTGCTCGTATAACGTATACGTTTAAAACATACAAATTGGCCTTTAAACAGCAGTATCAATGATACTATTTCAGATAAGAGAGACACAAACCACTGAAAATAAAGAAGAAAAGGCAAGTCTGACAACACTTGCAGCAGCACATCTGTAGGTGACTGCAAATGTCACTCCAATCCTATTCCAAATCGAATAAAAATGTATATGAGCGACAGTGGCTACTTACCATCAGGTGAACTGCACGCACGTTCGATAACTCAATTTCATGCAACGCGTAACATATGGCGTCTCGCATTACGTTTCCGTGTCGTAATCGATCGATCGATTGAATTCGATCCGCGTAACAGCACCTATTGACCTTTACGTTTATTAGCGGCAAATAAAAGAAAATAGCACAATGAGTAAATCGGCCAAACGCCAAAAAGGAATTAACACACATACGAGCGAACTAACGGTGCTTTCAAGGTGAATCTTTATTGATTGACATATTGAGCTTGGCTATTGCAACCAATAAGGTTAGTTTATTAATTTCACTTTGTATGGAAAAGTTTCATGTTGTAAATTTAATTAATGAGGATTGGCTTACTTTGATTCGAACATTCCGAAAATGTAACAGGAAAAAATAATCGTTCTAGGCACCCAGTATTATTTATTTCAGTCGCAAAAAAAATCAGAAACGTGATCGTGACGATAAATATATATCCTAAACTAATTCCGTATAATATCACGGTAGCTGTAACCGTCGAGACCGAAGGTCAAAATAATTACTTCTTAGACTAGTGGAAAAACTTAATGAGCACGATTTTTACCTACATACAAAAATTATAAGAAAGATTTTAACCTCAATACTTCTTAATGAAAACCGCAGAAAAGAATCATTTCTTTTTTATAACGGCAGATAGACTCATGATTACATGTTACCACTTAAAAATATTTAAAATAATCTTATTATCCAGGAGTTTTTATTATTATATCTGATAATATTACCCAATAAATCTCTTTAACAATTATAACAAGTCACTAAACATAGAAATGAATCCCAACGACATAAAACCTCGAATTGCTACACCGACTTACGTACTTATTGTTAAAAAACATAATCTTTCATGTGTGGATTTCCCCCAGCTGTACAAAAAACGTGATCACGTAATGTACTGTATTAAATATTTCCATTAGCAGACGTTCTTGTTGACCCAACGTGACTCACTGTCGTTTTGCTTTTAATGGACCTTCAATGTTGTAGTAAAAGTAAGAAGGAAATGTATTCAAATTTTACCAACACAAATTATACACAAAGTGTACACAAAATATATTAGCACTCTTAAAGATTTTTCAGGTTTTATGGGATTATATTTTTTTCAAAATTTGTAGAAGCGTATAATCTTAAATTATTAACATCGGTAGGATTGACTGTTAGAAGCACTGACTGTGTGTATGACAATACGTACTTTAAGAAGGAAGACCTAAAACACAGGTACCAAAAGTTAATAAGCGATATTTGTATATAACGTAGAAAGAGATTTTATTACTCAACAAATTAGCTATTTCCGTTTTAAAATAACACTTGAGTGTCTTGAGTTAACGGGGGATTTTTATTTGTATAACATCATTTTTTCCTCTCGCAATTCCATAAAATCTTTTTAATCAACCACAAAACCACAATATACGAGCATGTATCTGACCAAAATGAAAATTATTTATTAAAATTTAATTGAACATTAAGTTATTAAGGAACTAAAATAACCTTTAGATAGTTTGATTGTTTGACTTAGGTTTTAATCACAAAATATTTTGCCAATTCATTTTACGTTAGTAGGTATTCGTTCTATAACAAAGTTATATTTTCCAACTTAATCAACTAAAACGATTAATTATTTAAACGAATAATCTTAATATATACGCTATTAAACACTAATAAGCGCTAATAAACGCTGCTTCATGACATGGAGCATTGTTCATTGTCATGAAGCTTTTTATCCGCTACATTATACAAGAACTGTTTCGGAGACTTCACATACCTATTTATGTTTTTTTTTTTATTTAACTCATAGGCAAGAAATTTTCCTCATGTTTTCCTTCGCCATTAGTGCACGCGACATAATGAATAGCGAGATATGAACAAAAAGTCAGCAGTGATATGGTTGAAATTCAGCCTCTCAATCGAAGTTCTAAAATTCAAATCCCAGGTTCCAACTTCTAATTTTTCAAAGTTATGTGCGTATTAGAAATTAAAAGTTAATTATCACTTCCATTAACGGTGAAGGAATATATCGCGATGGAACAGGTACGCCAGAGAGTTCTTTCAAAAAATCTCAAAGATGTGTGACACTTCGCACTTAAGCCTCTCTATGAGAGGGAGAAACAGGAGCCCTGCAGTGCGACAATAGTAGGTTGACGCAAACAAGAAAGCCGACCAGTACTCGAGCACGGTGGAAACTTGCGTACGCTTGTTTGCAAATACATTGTTGACAGTACAGCGAAGCAGTTGCACAAGACCGGGTCCCAACGGAGCTGATTACACGGCATAACTGGCCATTAGTGGCGCGTAACAGTGGGAAATGTGTGACCACCGTGTACCAACCCTATGGTTACGTGTTGAAACGTTACGCTTACTTGTTTGTGTGTCAGCGTGTATTTCCTAAATCTGTTCCCGTTACTATGTCATTGATTAGTATGCTCTATGACAATTTCCACTGAAACGACAATGTGGCGTCATGATGCCTAGTCATTGAAGTCATCAGTGTATATGGAGCGCGCTGACAAATATCTACAAGTATATGATAATATCAAATATTATAAGTATTGTTATTCTAGACATGCAGAATAGTTTCGCAGATATGATAGAATCTTAGACACAACTTAATGAAACCTAATTTCACCAAAATTTGATTTTGAATGCTTTTGAACGATCACGTTGGATATTCTTTCGAGGATTTCATTTTAAGTCTATCTAGACGTGTTTTCATTGTCAGTTGTAATAGTGCGTGGCTAATTTAATCTCAATTCTAATTAGTACTTAAACATCGTGACTACCAAACGATTTGTTATTGATTCTAACTCACACAGAAACATAACATTAACAAAACCATAAAGCCACCTAAATGAAAGCATCTACATTTAAATAATATCTCTCGGAAGCCATTAATCTGCTGATTCAAAATATTACTGGCACTGTGTTTCGTGTCTCAGAGAAATATATATAGAAGGTAAGTCTATTTAATTTAAGACGGATGTTTCAGTACTCTAAATGTAGACTTTCGTCACACGACAGTTATACGAGGATTCGGGGTAACGAACTGAAATAAACCAACTCTCAGAGCTAGGTGTAAACCGCCAAGATAATATCAAAGGGAATATGACCTAACATCCGCCATATCGAAGTATGAAGTGAGGCAAGCAATAACAAGATACTGTACATATAAATTATGGTTTAGTTGGTAAATGTACTCGTTAGAAGTAACGTTTACTTTGCAAACGTTTTCCTTGAAAGTAAACAATCATTGTTGAAATGTATTATTTTATACTGTATATATTGTTTAAATATCTTCTCATGGCAATTTCCTTCCGTCTATTAAACTTTTCGCGCTAATAGTTTCACGAAAATCTAGTACCCAAATCTAAAATCCAATTTCATATGTGGGCATTTGTGTAAATCGCTTGCGTCGTTATTTCATACGAACGATTACTAGCAAATGAAAGTAAGAAAAAACTTTTTTGCACATTCACGACGACAGTCATACGATCCGTCATCAACTCGTACGTATTGCGCATATTTTATCATTAGTTTTTCATCGATCAAAGCGCGCGCTCTTCGCCGTCCGCCATCTTGTGGGAAATGGCGGGAAAGTGGAAAGTGCTCCTCATTGTCAGTGTCGAGGCCGAGCCATTGTAACGTTCCCTTCCCGTGGGAATATTACATGTACTTGAGATGCAATAAATGCATTCTAACTTGATAATTTTCTTTCACTTGCTATCTTGTTAAATCTAATGCATATTAGGCACGCAACTATTTTCCTTGCTAGACGACCTAAATTTCTAGGGCAGAAATAAACAGCTTAATTATTAGTTGCCATCACCTTTCCCAGCTATTTATGTATATTGTTAGTTACAAGACATAATAATGTTATCTTTTTAAAGTTATCGCAGTGTCATTAGATCTCTAGTTTTCCGAGTAGTTTTTTATGTTATGGAAGCAGCAAATGATCATGCAGCCCACCTGTTAAGTGGCCGTTGCCGCCCATGGACATCTGTGATCAACCCCAGATAAGATCACGGTTCTACTTGAGGTCGGCCACAGATGCGTTGCTACCCCTGAGGACTAAGTTGGAATGCCTTGAATAAGTATGTTTCCCTTACCACACCCTTCAAACCGGAATACAGCAGCCCTGATTACTGCTGTTATAAGGTAGAAATACGTGTGGCGGTGATGCCGCCGGAGTCGAACCACATAGGATTCTACCACCTTCTAGTCGGTGGAACAACTTTTCTTATATAATTAATTACACACTTTTAGACATCATAAATATTTAAGATACCACATAAATAAGATAGGCATTTAAAATCCATAAATAAAAACTTTATGCCCAAAAATGGTGTTGTTATATCCGACGATTTCATTAGAGATAAAATACTGGAACTGACTCGTATAAAGGCTACATGAACATTGAGACTATTCTGGTTATTATAAAAATAGTGTTGTTTTTTTACGATCATTTAACATCAGTTCTATACGAAATGTTATTCGCACTACGCCCACGTGAAACTAGACAATTCCAAATGCGAACAGTAATATGGACTTGTTTACATATATTTTATTACGCCACTGTAACTACTGCTAACCTTGATGAAAAAAAATCTATCATAAATGAATCATACCAATTTCTCGTTTTTACTTCTGCTTCAATTATTCCTTCTTTTTATTCTGCTAGCTTAGCTTACCTCGTAACCTACCTCTTAAACACAGTAACATCTATAGCATACAAAACACGATTTCTATATTTCCTAAATTATTATTTGTTACTTCGATAGATCGACTAATAAATATTTCATAATTTGGTTTTGAACTTCCAACAAATTTTAACAATTATATGATCAAGGCAACAGAATTGCTAAAAAGCGTATAAAATTCTAGGTATGTATCTATGTATATTTGTTTATATCTCAAACTGTTCTGTACGTGAATATAAAAATCACTTACATCTAATATCTAAATCAAATAATAACGTCATGCATTTTTTGTCCAATTAGAGCGTTTTATCATCACGTTCGTTATATTATGAAACTAATGAAATTGTTATTCGCCAATTAGAGTGAGTACGCAAAAACCGTTACGAAAGACAGCAAACATATGTTTATTAAACGGAACACGTGTATTTTTGAGCAACACTGACTCACAAGTCTGTATAACATGAATGTATGACAGATTTCAAGTGCATACCTATCTTAAATATCAATCTGTCTTTTTTAAGTAATTAAATCAGTTCACTTGGTTATAGATGGACACAGCACTCATGTAGACCGTAAATTCTTGTTAATTAGCTAATATTTTAACTCTGGAAACAGAGATTGTAAACAATGTTTCCCTAATTGTCCACAATGCTTTGCATCTATCGACAGTCCATTTACATTTATCTAAGTCATTTGCATGCGGGCATTGTTTTCAACGTGACCGAGACCTACGACAACAATATTTTCCTTATCATTATAAAACGATTAAAAAAACGTGACAGATGAGAGACCCAACAAAAGATTGCCAACGAATATGCTACCAACACAATAATGATATTGATTTAATTCTAACCACAATATTAATGAAGGAAAATAACTTATATACGTTACCACAATACTGGTATTTGTTTTGACAAAATTGCAAAAATCGTAGTACTTTATTGGCGCCGGAATGTCGCTAGCACAAAATAACAACATATTTCGATATTAGTTATGCTAATATATACTTCGGACGGTCCCAATATACATAAAGCGATTTAATATTGTTTATATTCGTCCGCCATTAATCAAGTAGGTGGCTGGATCGCTTTTTACTCGAATCGGTAACAGTGTCCATCATAATCGAGATTCCATTTTTTTTATACCACCTCGTGGCGCCAGTATGGTATTACTTAAAAATGTGCTTTATCACTATCTGATTTGAGTGTTGATCCGTTTGTGGGTAATGTCGGAACTTGTTTTTTGGCGGGCATCTCGCGACAGGATGGTGTGCCATCTCTCGAAGGATTAGACGAGCTATTCACTATCGGATATGAGATAAAGTTTAGGAAAGGAACGAATTTGTTTGTTCCTCCACCAAAGTTGAATACAAGAGTCAGAAAACATCGCACCACGCGACAACGTCTTAACTGTACTATGGGGTAAAAGAATATGAGTCGACTTTATTGGTTGATGTACCCATTTCTCGTGGATTTGAAACAAACAGCTAGCAGGGGAATCTGTTAATAAGTACATTTTATCTGCAAACCAAAATAAACCTTCTAAAAATCGTTTGTTCTTGAAATGTTACCACGTTAACCACGTTAATAAACTCTGAAAGAATTTTTTTCACGTTCGTTGATAATTCTTAACGCGTTGACAACGGGAACGAGGATAAGTTTAACTGTTACACATACAACTGGTGCGAATGGAACATAAATCTAAATCCTATCTATATCTGAGTTGAATACAAGCCTTACGGATAAATATTGACGGATGGACTAGATGACGACCTCCGCGTCAAAGTGATCACCAAAACCGGTGAAACCCAGTTCGATCACAGCCACCAAAATATAAAAATCATTTAAATCCCAGCGTGCAGTGTTCAGCGTGAATCACCGTTCAAGTGTTCTGAACAGCCCAGCGGTTGTGTAGAGCGAGTCTTACGTGTCACGTGTAAATATGTTTACGATGTCGCGGGTTTTTCGCGGTGCCGGGCGGCCGGCGTCGCGGGCGCAAGGCACGCGAGGAATGCGGAGATGACCGCGCTTTTCGGCATATTTTGCCACCTAATTAGCATATTGGACGCGTCGGCGCCCGCATATTACATGATTGACGTCCACTAAAACATCTGATTGTAGCAGTGATAGCCTAATGGTTGAAATTCGGCCTCCCATTCGGGCGGTCTGAAGCTCAAATCCCAACCTCTGATTATTCGAAGATATATGAGTATTAGAAATTAAATATCACTTGCATTAACGGCGAAGGAAAACATCGTGAGGAAACTTACACATAGGAGAGTTCTTAAAAAAAAAGCTCTTGAAAGTGTGTGAAGTCTACTAATTCGCACTTGGCTAGCGCGGTGGGCAATGACCTAAAAAACCCTCCTACTCACTTTGAGAGGAGACCCGTGCCCAGTTGTAGGACAATAATGGGTTGACGAATGAAAACATCAGATTTAGGTAAGGTCATAAATATATTGAGTCCCACAATTTTAATCTTTTTTCCAATTCTACTCTCCGTATCATGCATGCATTGTGACACACCTAACTAACAAAACAATAACAAACTTCTTTTCCTCGTAGTACATCACGTCCCCCAGCCTTGTCAACGCATGGAGGGGATTGATTCAGGATGATTCGGACCCCAAGGGCAATCCCTTTGTCCAATCAGAAAGTCCTCGAGGAAGTACCTACACAAGCGCCACAAGGGTACTCCCATTGATTTTCACGGAGGTAAATACCCTCGCGATGACTTTGAATGTTTTCTAAGCTATGTTCGTTATGTATTGAGAGACATTTTTCATAAATACACAATTTACGACACTATTATAATGTATAATTCCATGTGTATATTATTAGGTACCTATTTTCAGTTAAATATTAAGGTCTTCGACAACAATGTTTGTCAGAATCCACGATCGTTCTGGATCAGTCGTTCCTGATCGGAATCTGCCGTCGATCGTTGCGAACCGGCTTAGCGAGCAGAAGAGGTCGCGTTACATTGAATTGGTCACGGTTCACGGTCGACGGATATTGTTGGAAATTTTTGAATTTTGACGGCGCCACTCTTTATGTCACAAATTGCGGCCGGCGAGACGATATACATAACTAATGAGGTAAACATATTTAGTATTGAATCTGTTAATATATTTATAGATAATGTGTCCGTGTTCACAGGATGTGTTTGAGACGGTTGAACTTTGTGTAGGTACTGTTATCTAAAATAGTAGGAATCATTGGGACAGATTTTACTATATGTTACCTAATATGTTCCATTTTAACCAGTGAACAGATGATAAAATACCTGTGTTCGAACTTCGGAATGATTTCAATTAGATATATTAGGATATAGCAGCAGCATCAATTTAATCTAATTATCAGGTAAATCACCCACTATTAAATAGACCTTTCGCGACTGATTGAATGAGCAAACTATAATCAAAATGTGTCTTAACATAAAATTGACGCAGGTATAAAGCGAACTGATTTGCAGCATTTGGAATATTGCGAATCTGAATATACAAATAGTCAAATGACTGGTTTACGGTGTGAAGAGATATAAATACAGTTTACAACAAACATATAATTTGCGACAATCAAATAACAATGATTACGACGGAGCGTGAGTGCATCCGACGGTGTCGAAGGCCGTTTCACACGTGCTTCCACATGTGTTTAACTGTGAGATTAATATCCGCCAGCCACTGAGGATCGTTTGCGGTCTATGGTTTACGGTTCTGAGATGCTTTACCGGATTAACGATGATACATAACAGTTTTGTTTATATAATGCGTTGAGTAAACGGATTCGTAGCCCACCTAATGGTAATTTATTACAGCCGGTCACGTACATACGTGACTGACCCCAGATAGGATAGTAATGCTTCCCACAGAAAAACTCGGGAAGTAATTGATCTAAGTCAGAATTTGAGTTGCTACTTATTTTCAGTCCCACTATTTCTATAGAGTGAAAATAACTATATAGAAACTAATACATAAGGCTGCGAGTACGAGGCACGCTTAATACACGAAGCTATGTGCGCGAAGCTTGGGGAGCTTTCTTTTTTGAATAGGTACAGGGAATATAAGGAAAAAAATAACATGAAAATATACCAAGGGAAAATTAACTATGTGTGGGAACTTTGATATAAATTAAGGAGTTGTAAGCGGAGCACGTTACTCTTTATAAAGTGGTAATTCACTCCCAATTTCCAAAACCTACGTATCAATTCCGAGCACTTCTCAGTTCCATACCCACTCAAGACTTAAGTGAAATGTAGCATTAATTACATTGCAATGTAAACATACGCACCAACTGCTAATGAAACCAAATTCCGCGGTATCGATTAACGGCTACGATATGCGCATACCGACCACCTATACTTTTTGCAAATTCCAAACATTTGAAAAAACATGCAAAATGTTACCCACAAGTTGAAATGTGTCCAATGAAAACGGTATTGAGATCAAACAGCGGACGTTGCGATACCCGCTATCCTTTCCCTCTCGATCAATAAGCCTTTATGTTTTCTATACCGACGGCTATATCTGTATCCCTTTCGTGATAAGCTGTCGAGCTGTTTGCATGCTTAATCTAAATAAGCACTAAATTTGCAAGCGGTCGAGTTTCAAGAGAATAACATGAAATCTTTATTAAAATTGTGATTAAGTCAATAAATGGCTTACACTTATACGTCAAGGGATATATCCCGATCTTATATCTTACACTTAGATTTTATGCCTAGTTTCAATACCAATAACTCCTTAAAAATATTTATTTTGTTTTATTTGGCGTTGCATATAAACACTACCAAACTTCAATTAATACATAGCTTATGCTTAGCTAAGAGTCTTCTAGGAATTACTGTAGTTGTTACACATGTTGATAATAACCAGACACAAAAATATATTAATCGTAGCTTAAAGTATTAAACAACTGTTTCACAAGGCACTCGGTAAGATCTACGCTGTTAAAATATATACAACCCGCTTGAATATGCAACACATACAGTTAACATACTGCATATTCTATGTTATACAAGTGCTCAAAATCTATGCAAAAGCTTATATTTCCCATACGTACAAGTCCACTTTCTAAAATCTAAGTTACGTCCGCGGGAACTGAGTTCGCTCGCGTCCGTTGCATAATTACACCTTGCTGTTGTATTGACGGTAGGTGAGAGTATTTTGGTCAACGTATTAATTTTTTACGTGGAATAATAGTAGCAGTAGTAGGAAAAAATATGGATAGATGGGTTCGTAGCCACTGTTTCAAATTTGTAGGTAAATTAGGTACTACCTGAAGAAAGTTGCAGTTAGACCCGACGACATTAATAACACGTACCTATATAATTAATGAATCGAATAAGAAACGCACTACTGAATTAAAATTAAGCTTCTTTCGATCGACACCGACGTATTTTTGAACTAGATACTCAGTAGAATTAGAACTACTAATATCAATATTAATTTTGAATTGTCATAGCAATGATTGCAAAGTTCCTCTGCAATTACAACGAAGAGTATCTACATGATAGCTCTCGTTGAAATTGCAGACACACATACAAATATATTTAAGACCTATATGTATATACAAGACAGTTCTTATAACAACAAACGAGATCGTATACAGATCGAGTATAAAGTAACAGTACATGACTACAATACAAGTAACAGAGTGTCGTTAAGCGTCTACTAATTGAATTACGAAACGATCTAAGAATTTTGGAGACAAAAAGCACATAAAAAAACAGCTTACGTCCGTGGGACAGTTTAAATTGCTTTGAATTACTCATTCTTAAGTGCAAACACATCGTAAACATGTAATACGTGTACTATTATATTAATATAGAGTTACGTCCGTATCAAAAGATTTTACTCTCATCCATTGCATAACTTGAGAACGCATTGCAGATGAACAAAGTTCTTATGTTTGTCTGCTATTGCAAATATACCAAGGTTTTCAAATTGAGCACCGGAGTACATATGACTCCTTCACAATTACCTTCATATGAAAACGCAGACGCCTTAACATTTTAATACTGCTGTTATTTCTCCAAAACAGATGTGACGGTGATGACTCAAACGTCAATCCCTTAATGCTTCTATCAGCTACAGAATATTCCTCCACATATCAGCGTTGCTATTAAGTGGTTGAATATACCCAATTCGCTAGAGTCTCATACCAAGTAAAACAGAAAATAATATATTAATTAAATAATAATAACACTAAAGTTATTTTATTAAAGAGGATAATAATAAATTGCTAGGTAGATATTTCCGTAAACTATCAACTTCCTTACTGCCATTCATGCTACGTAATCGTTCACAAAGTAAAACTAACAAGATACCTACAACTAACTATAAACAGCATACACACGTAACGGAGCAGATGTTATCCAACAGAAAAATAAGGGGAAAAAAGTGGAGCGGTCAGATCAATGGCCTACAGACATTGAAAAGTGTTAGCATTTATCACTTCTATCTACACTTCATAACCATTATTGCCACAATACGTATACAACATACCTACAATAGTAAATAATTTTGTGCAATATTTTTTATATCGTTGAACGTTTACTTATATAAGTAAGTAATCTGTACTTATATTGAATGTGGAAGAAATATACTTCAAATCAATCCTATACAAAAGGTGAGCGAAGTGAAAATAACTGCCTTGGGACTTTGACATGGATTATTAGGCAAGCTGTCACATAAACTTGGAAGTTAAGTTTCCAATAACACATCTGCTGTAGTTTAACCCAGTAAACAGAAAAGGCAGTAAGTACACAATTCCCAAGACAGGCCAAATCAGTTCAAACGAAAGAAAATCAACGCTTGAAAATGTTGTTTTAAAGGCAGAATAGACGCGGTGGTTGAGCGGTAACATGAAATGTTCCCTTTAACTCAAACACGGAGATCCTGTCCGTTTAACGCTGTTACATAAAAAAAACGTAGGTTAGTGACACAATTAGTCGTAATGTATTTGTTGACAACGAACCATCGACCTTGGACGGGATCAAAGACTGCACGAGGCGGTCTCCGCTGTCAAGATGGCGCAATCATCTGGCCATTTGATATCTCGGCTCTTATGGCATTCGTCTCATTACCGGTAACTACCATCAACTCGAGATGGGCATGGCGAACCTTGGCCTCTACCTTTTTATAATTTTTGTTATTATGAATTTTTTTGCTCTCTTCACCATCGTCGCTTTTGAGAATGGCTTGAAGTCAATCAATCCTGACTTGTGGTCGTTCATTTCATGTTTCAAAAAAAAAACATTGTATACATTTTTTGCTTACGTTATTTTGGAACTCACAAGTAAATCATAATGCAATTACTATAAATTATATACGTACGATATTTTACAATATGAATACTAACTAATGAAGAATGTATCGCTATATGTAGACGTTAAAGTAACGCCGCATAATTATTGAAAAATACGAAAATGACGAATGAGTTATATTATTAACACTTCATTTTCCTGTAAAGATATATGTAGAGCTACTAAAATTATTCTAAAAGATGTCAAGGCCTGAGAAAAGCGGATTACGCCTTCGTCCGGTTTTTTTTCAATTTGATACATTAATAGGTCAGGTTAATATGACATTTATGTTTCAACCATAGACGTGCTAATTATGTAGACGCCCAATATATGAAAAGCACTTTTGTATAGAAGATACATATATATGGGTGAACTTGCGGCGGTGTTGACTACTGCGAATTGATTGGTTTAAACCGTATAATTAATGAATTAATGTTAAAGTAATCCAATAGACCCATTTCAAGTCTATCCGATTACTTTATCAACGTCTGTGAACTGTTTAACAATAACAATTCAGAACATATCTAGTGTACAGTACATATAACCAATCGTTATCGTCTTACCGCACAAAAAATGCTCACTGCGCATTGCAATAATGCATTATATTTGATTAAATTCGTGTTCCCAGTGTCCGCATTTGTATGCTAATTGGGTTTGGTACAGACCGGATGTATTGTTTGCCCGTTAATTTACCTACATATGATTAAGATCGAATCCGTGTCTGGCCAGCCGGTTATTTCTTTTGAATTCCACTGCAAAAAATACTCTAGATCGTGTTTACGTTGTCTGTTCACAATCTAGTTGTGAGCTTCTAGAAGGATAACAGTTGATTCGGACTGCGTGAATTGAACAAACACTACTTACTAAAATGTTTACAACACCAAGAGAGTCAAGAAGAAAGTCCTTTTATGCACATTTAAAGTAAAAAAACACAAATAATGATTTCTCGATGCTGTATTCTAGAGACTTGTACACACTAGGTCTCTTTCCGTTGATACGAGTTTAGCAGAGAGCCAGCTCCGTTATCCTGCGAAGTTATCAATCTACTGCGACTTCTTACAAACCTACACTTCCTAGAAGATAATCATTTCCACTGATAGTTTCCGAAATACCTCTGCGGCCTATACCGCATTGAATTTTCAAGAGCTAACGGATATACGTGTTATTAACTCATGTGGTCTTTATAACAAATGCATTCTATTACTTACTTAATTTGTCATGTCAATATACATGTATATCGCACGTATTGATTACCTCAGCTTACGTTAGGCCAAGAAGCCAAAAAGTCATTAACTCCGCTGAAGTTGCATGCCATAAACATCTAAACACTATCAGATGTGGCTGGATCCGCGTATATCCCGCTCGTTAGGCGTTGTCATTAGGGTTGTCAATCTCACGAGAATTGAGAGCTTTTAGAACTTAGAACTTAGATTTTAGAGCATAAAATATAATTAATGCTACACGTATCAAATAAGTGATTATAGACTGTACGGATGGCAAATCACTACGCAGTTAGTTTTAATAGTCGACCGCCGCAATGGTCAAAATTCGACCATAATAAAAACTAAACGAAAACTGAACTAAGGAAATTGAGTTTTAATTTGCTGAGCTTAATTTAAAAGAAATAACGCATTTTTTGACATAAACATCTGCCATAGTTGATTTTATGTGTTTTACATTGTCAGAGTGGTTGTCAGTAATTTAAACAATGAATGTTTGATTATGTTTACTTTGTCCAAATTAAAAAATTTGTAGCAATTATTATACATAAACATTATCTCCTCGCTTCTTCTCTCCATGAACTGCCACGTATGTCTAATCTCGTAATATTCACTCACTGCACGAAATATTAGAAATATGGTTCCTCAAATTTTCGCTTACGTATTAATATATAGATAAACTATTGCAAATCAGTTTAAAAACTGCCAACCCTGCGGCACGTCCGACGCCGGATCCGCAATCCCGGCAGTACGTCGACCTTGCCCCACGGCGCCACAAGGACCAAGGACGCTCAAGGTGTGATCTCGCCATGAACGGCGATGTTGCCAGGCGGTTTACGACCGCGTATTCAGGTAATCCGATTTCGGTCGATTCGAGGTTTATCGCTTTTAGCGATGCACACTTCGATCGAAACGATTTGGAAAGTTTTCGTGGGCGAATGGTGTCGCGATGGTAATAAGGGCCAAATTTACCATAGAAATTACAACTACAACTAACAGTTTTCAATTCGGATAATTGAGTAGATTAGTATACAAATGTTGACATTGTTAAATTACATGTTAAAGATGAAGCACAGCGAGACACATAAGAAAATTAAATTAAATTAATGAATTACTATTTAAAAGTAAATCTGAAAATTAATATAAAACGTAATGGTCGAAAAAGCGCTAATGGAACCTAAATGCTAGCAACGACTAAAAACATAATTATTTTCGACCGAGATATAATATAGTGTTTCCGACAGAGGGTTTTTCTGTATCAACAAAAACATAATAATTGCCACATCGTTAATAGAGCGAATTATTGACAATCCCAACTGAATAGAAGCGCACGGCGTTCATAAACTGATTAGCAGAACAATAAACAATGACTGACTATAAATAGTGACACGACCCCATCGGACAATTTGGCATTTTAAGTATTACAGCCACTCTATTGCCTTTTCTACAAAACAAAAATATAAAGTACTGGCGGACAAAACTTATCTTACAGAAAACGGAAAACAAAAATATTTAATTAACATTTAATGTTTAGCATTTTAACTTTAACCTTCGCAATTTCAGAATTAAATTTTTTTGTACTTATTACATAACACAGTAAAATCACATGCCAACGTGAACAGGTCCTCGAAAGGTCTCAAAAACTCGTCCACACGAAAAAGGGGTCCACTTGAATTTGCTGCCTTTTTGGCGTTAATTGTGATTGCATAATACATACGCCAAGATACACATACAGAGCATATACAGCACATGCAGAGGTGCTAACATATTACCGAAACATGCTAAATATCGGACTAATGAGAACGAGGTCCCGAATTGCAACATTTCATGATAAATGCAGAAACGCCGATAGTTAGAATCATAGCATCGAAACAAAACAGATAACTAGTTATAAACCGATATAAGCTTTTAATGCAGAGACGTAAAATATGATTTTCATACAAAGATCTCAGGTTGGATGACAGTGTAACAAACAGCATAATTCGAGCATATGAAATATGGGCATAAAACAAAACATACAGATCGAACCAATTTTAAAAGCAGCAATCGTAAGTCATCGACTTATTTTTTGTAATAAGGAGAATATCTGCAAAGAACCAAAAAAAATATTCAAATACGTTGCCAAACAGACCATTTCCATAAATCTTAAACATTACGGAATTATTTTATAGGTATCGAACACCTCAATTAAAGTGATCAGAAAAATATACAAAAGCGCTCTTGATTAAATAATGAGATCGCGAAAAAAAATATAAGGATGGCGCCAACTATATCTATATTCGCATTTTATTAGCCATCGCCTAACTTACTCAGCATCTCAAACCTATTATTTATACGACGACCTTCGTAGCTTATACCAACATAAAATACACTAAAAGCTTAAAGTTCAAATGCTTCACATTCCATTTTTTTTGCATTTGATACTTCCTCATTAATAACTGGTATAAATTCAATACACACGACATTTCAAAAGTGATAAATTTTCATAATTCGGGCACACCAAGAACTTACATCGATAGATAAGAATAATAACACATATCTAGAGATCAGATCAGATTGCCTAAATACTTTGACGTCTCTGACGAAGGCAACTCAATCGTGAAGCAATTAACGGTTATGCAATCAAACTTGCAACTAATTAACGAAATATCTATTACGAAACAATGGAAAGAAGTTATAGTGTCGCCATTAGAGAAGAATTCCATAAATGTGGGTGAAAGTAAATGTATCAGAATAACGAAAAATTACATAAACCGCAAAGCACCGCGAGAAACAATCAAGACAAGACAATTCAATTTATTGTCAAAAGCGGTGTGATTGTGCAAAGAGTTTGCGAAGCTAAGATAGATTCTAACGTCGATAAAAGCAATGTTTAGGAATTCCACGTGTTTGTACACGATAAAAACGGCCGATAAAACCGCAATGCACCCGAAAGCTGTCATGAATATTCGATTACATAATTTAACGACGGAGGACGGTCGGCCGGCGCCTCGTCCGATGGCACGCGGTGCCATGAAACTCCTTATATGGACACCCTGCTCGATCGGTTCGACAATGCTATTAATGTGTCAAGTTTTTACCTTCATTCGAATTTTCATTATAATTTCGTACCTTTTGTTTATTTTCCTGTAAGTTATATTATGTGAACTGGGAACGTACATAATGATATGACACGTTTTAGGTAAGCCACTATTCGATTAATAAACATTTGAATTACGAGATTGACTTTCGTTCGTTATTTCTCCTCTTTCAAAACTCCCACCGAATTATTAGTAAGTATTTTCTAACGGGGAAATGGCTCCTTAAGCTATTAAAACTACTATTTGCAATTGACTTTCCAAAGGAAAAAGGTTATACTTTCGTCGCATACCTACATTTTGATTTTCTTTGATCTACATTTTGATCAACGATTATTTCTACTAATCCATTTCCGATACCTAATATAAAAAATCTCAAACGATAATCGTGCTCCAAAAAAGTCCCGAAACCATGTAAGGTCGTAAGTGTTGCCGAGTGGTCAAACGGTCAAAGCCGAGCGCCTCGGTGTCGCGGAATGTGGTACGGACGCGGCGAGGCGACACCACCCAAACACGATTCCGAGAACAAAATAAAAACAACCGTCGTGCACTGCATACGGCTGCAGCCTCCGGAGTGTTCTATTCAACATGGAACGCCCGAAAGAAAGTTACAACTTAAAGTTGTAAACTTGTACCTACCTTGTACTGAAAGAATATCGTTTTACATAATTATGTGAGAGCTTTGGTGTTAGCATCCAAATGGAACATAGACTTTCTTGTCAAACTGCATTCAGCCGCTATAATATTGACGAAATTCTTTATATCATCTATGAAAATTGGAAGTTCAGCTGTTGAATAACCTAGAAGCATATCTGTATAGTTAAGAAAAAGATAAAGTTATTGAATAAAATGTTAAGCTAGATTCGCTTGTGTTATTAAATAGCTATAAATCAATCTACTCCATTATGACACATAAAAAAGATAAGAATGAATCAGGAGGTATTATGTAGTTTCTTTTTAAATCGCCTAGACTTTATTAGATCAACAAGCTCATTATAAATCCAATTAAATCAAACTTTTACTCAGTCAAGCTAG
This sequence comes from Telegonus apastus, assembly GCA_018250635.1. Classification (NCBI taxonomy): domain Eukaryota; kingdom Metazoa; phylum Arthropoda; class Insecta; order Lepidoptera; family Hesperiidae; genus Telegonus; species Telegonus apastus. The sequence goes on along the minus strand of DWNY01000023.1, from coordinate 4,296 downwards.
AGCTTTAGATGGCAATTGCTAATGTACTAAACGACTGATTTACTTTTAATCTGGTAGATGTAATGACAGACGGATAAAATTATATCAGCCCGGTGATATTAAGATCACATAATAGATCTACTACCTCCATTTGATCAGTTAATTAGAGCAACGAGAAACTAGTACATAAATGAACGAACGGACGTATTCAACTGCAGATTATCATCCAGCTGAGATAAATTACTGGTTCCAAGATCCGTTCCAACCAACGCCGGATAATCAAAAAATATAATAATCACCACTCTGTAACTGAGTCAGTAGAAAACTTAAGAGAAAGCAATATCCGTTAAATTGTTAGTAACTGCGTCACGTTCCTCTAGTTTCCATAAACATGTCTTAATATCGTTTTTAAAGACAAAAAATATGAATGTTTCAAAATGAACCAGATTTATGTCGTACGTGAACTTCATCTCTTTCGTCGTTTTGTTACGTTTTGTGTTCCATTCGATGCTATTATATATTGTTATCATCGTCTTTGTACCTATGTCATAATTTTATTTAAACATAAATATATTTATAAATTTATTTGTAATGATGTACAAAAACCCAAAAAACTAAAAACGAAATGAACGCCATATTTAATATGTATCTTGATAAACGTTTACACTCAGTTTCACTGTTTACTTGATTGGCTTCTCAAGTAACAAGTTAGGAGGAAAGGAATATGTATACATAAATATTTAATAATAATAATTCTGAAATAATGTAAAATGAAAAATTTATACCAGCACCAAAACCTTTCTTAATTTACAATCAATTTGAGTACGAGGAAGAATAATAAAGTTTATTAACGGTAGCGTTAGGCTTAGCGCCTCGTACATTTGTAGGTGTTTATAGAAATATACCACACCTATGGAAATTTACATATTATAACTAATGACTAATGAAAAAAAAACAACAATTTTATTTATCAAACAACTATCGATGCACATACTCGGCTAAACATTTGATTCGATTAAAACGTCCTTTAATTTTTAACGTCCACCAAAAAAGGTAAGTACAGACAAATTCTCAATAAGTTAAAATCATTCAAAATAAATACATTTTTGATATCCATAGAATGTGCAGTTTCAATCATTTGTTTTGTCCTTATACCCAAATTCATCATTACTTACTGCAACACAGTTCATATTTATGAATATCATACTATATTAACCGTAACTTAAAATTAAGAAGTAGTTGGTAAAGTGAATACAATGGCGACACAATATTACATACATATATACATAGATTATGAACAGCAGCATGTAGACTTTCTCGCATTGAATGTAATTTTTGAATCGATCCAGCGAAAGATGTTAACATATCCAGTCATCCTCAAAGCGTCTAAGCAGAAAAATATATTATCTAGATTGGATGTAAAGAAGAATCATATAATTTCGTTAAACCACAGAACGAAAATGTTGTACAATTTGGACCTAGCAAACCAGCATATAGTCAACCTAATCCGTAATCAAGTCCAGATAAGATCAGTGTCTTACCCGATTACCGCTTGGCGGTAGATCCGTTGCTACTTCGTGAGATTAAAATAAAACGCGTCGGGAAAACATGTCTCCTTAACCGCAAACTTCAAACTAGAACAAAGCAATGTTTAAAACTAGTATTATTAGACGGGAATAGGCGTAGCGGTGGTGCCGCCGAACTTGAATCACAAAGAGTTCTACCATCTACATATATCTACATATATGCATGGGGCGTAAAATATTCCCATCGCAACCTCATAATTCCATATAAGCATAAAAGCTTTATCTGTAGGGCTCAGAATACTTGCTCCCAGTTTGATATTTTTACAGTTTCTCGTGCAGTCTTCGCTGCTTTCCCATAAAACAAGAAATCTATAGAACCATCAACAAGCCTAACGGTCTACACATCTTTGCTAACTAAGGTAAAAACTTTTTTATTTCAGTACATGATGTTTTCCACTCCGGCAAATTAGATGGCACTCAACAGCTTTGGTATCAATGTCCTCTTAACTAGTTCACAAACAGACAAATAGATGCTTCTCGCGTGACGAATAGTGCAAATATTTTTGAAGACATCCAATCTCCTCCGCGCCCATTTGCATACACAACATTTGCGAGGCTAATAATACACAATCAATTGAGTAATAAGACAAATAAAATAAGCATTACCAATTTAGCACCTCGGTTAATATATTTCGCAATGTAGAAAAGTCACAGCTGTTCAAAACATGAACTCATTTCAAATAACAGAAATACCTTAATTTACGAAATTCACCTTGTGTATACATAAAAGGAATAAAATTTGAAATATTTATTTTTATTTATCTGGACATTCTCAAAAATTTAATCATCGATTGCGTCTACTATCGCAAGTTTAAAATTAAGCGAGCTAATCATTTACATCATATAACCAACCCTGAATAATCAACTCCACCTAAAAAAATTCATTGATGGCCTCTGAGGATGTTGGAATGCCTATATGTATGTCTGTTTCATCACATTTACAGCCGATAGAACCCCTTCTTGTTGTACTTCGGGAGCACCATCACACCTATTTCTGTCTAATAACAAGTGTTAAGCGCTGATGTGTTCTATTGTGAAAGATGTAGTAAGACAAAGGGTACACTCAGAGTAGCAACGCATTTGTAGCCAATCACCGATAAGACTCTAGATTTATCTGGAGTTGATGACAGATGTCTATGAGTGGCAACTTACCATCAGATGGACTGTATGCTCGTATAGAACTTCTATATTACAAAAAAACTATTTTCTGAACAGTAGAACGAAATTCGATAGTCTACAATGTAGTTAATATAATACAGTTACTCGTTATCTTAACCTTTACAAGAACGCCAACAATTCCACTGTACCTAGACCAGATGTCCGCCCTTCAACAGTTATCGCGACCTCAGCGCACAAGATATGGTGTGTTCCCATAAAATCTCGAACTGCGTCACTGCACGCGGATGGCGCCGACACGTGGAATGCCACTCGTCTCTTTATGGAGATAACCGCGAGACCATTGACATTGGATGAAGCATACTTGCAATAAACGCAAGTCACCCTAGTCTTGAGGATCTGTTAGATGATGTCATCGCAACTCTCGACGCCGCAAGGTTGTGGGTACGATGAAGATAAAGCTTACGGTCGTAGTATGAACTTAATCGTGGATTTTAATTAACGTTTTTTTTTTAAATATGGAAGTAGCAAACGAGCTTGCATTCGACATGATGGTAAGTGACCACTGCCGCCGATGGACACCAGTGATCAACCTCAGATCTAAGATTTAGATAGAGAAGATAAGAGGATATTGCCTTCAGAGCTTAACCACAAGGGTTATAAACCACCTTAAAATATTTATTCGTCCATCTTAATCTCCGATACAAAGAAGTTTTTCGTCAATTGGAATCTTAGTATCTATCTTTCTTTGTGTATAGGTGTCTGTCTGTTGCATCGTAGCTCTAAAGAAGGTGAAGTTTGTGGATCTTTTGATAGCATAAACTGCGGTAGAATTTTGTTATGTTTGTTCAAATTATAAAATGCAAAATATTAAAAATGTCTCTGCAAGAACATAGTAACCTTAGCCTTATGCTTAACCAGGACAGACACCAGATCACCCAATTCGCCAACTTACAGCTGACGTATTGCGTCACTGTATCAGTCATACGGATGACCTTGACTAGGGTCCAATATAAACAATATACGTATACCAATATCAGTAAAAACCACATTTACTGGCTATTACCGTCGGTCTTTAATAGTCAATTAAAGACGGACGGTAATAGCCAGTAAATAAAATGTTTGAAACAATTTTAACTTCTAACTGACTTATTTTTAAACATATGCCACTTAACTTATTCATAGATAACACGTCAATCGTGCAGCCGAAATTCATCCCAATGGACTAAGACAACCAAGAAAGCATCTGTCCTCGACAAAAAATTAATAACTACGCGAACGATAGTGCTAATTAGAAACATTCTTTAGAACCCGCTAGAGAACCAACATTCGGTGTTGTCGAAATAATCGAATACTATCAATACTATAGGCGGCTATAATTAAACAAATCGAATTTATCAAAACCGCATTCCAGCCATCTCCGTGTAATTATCGTGCCGGCTTAGTGTTTGACATGACTGGGTAACAGAAATATTCACGTGTGCAAAAAAAGATCCGGGATCGTTTTGCAAGCGAGATGCAAATGATTAAATATTCGTATCGCGATACGAGTTGCGGCTAGGGTTGCCACCCGTGCTATTACCTATATCGGACCATTTTATGAATTGTACTATTA
>DWNY01000022.1:0-27565 GCA_018250635.1 Telegonus apastus | reverse complement strand
GGGGTTTTTCACACGCCCAAAAAAGAGCCCTGGGGGGGTTTTACAAAAACCTCTCCTCCCCCCAAAAAATTCGAGTATTTTTTGAAGCCCCCCCCCCCCCCCCTAAATAAAAATAAAGTACACAAATCTGCAGTTCTAAAATTTTATACATGGCTATTCAGTACACAACAACGAAAAAGGAAAACAACGCGATTTATAAGGACTAAATGAACATCATATCCCATGTATAATATTATGTTATAAAAAATGTCACAATACTTCTGCTCTTACCTTAGACCGTATGTACGATAAAATCTACGTTTCTCCATGCACTACCACTTAACGTTAAAATGATAACAACGACAGAATCTCTCGTGTTTAATGTTGCGTGCATCATCCCGTCTGGTATTTTCTACAATTTAAATTCATTCATTCGGATATAAAAATGGCAGACTTCAAGATTGCAAGTTCGAAAATAAAACTGAAAGTATAATGTTTCCACGTCGGGAGGAAAGTTATACAGTTCTATGTGACTTTCGGATCAAACGACAGCTCTATTCGATTTATTTCTTTTCGATAACCTTAATGTAGTTTCGAAGATAAATGTTGCCGTAGAAGTAGAAAACAGATATTTCGGCTACCTTTTAATCTATTCCAGAAGGGACTAAATTGCAAATCCATGTAGATTTTACGATCTTTCAATGTAGGTTTTAAAAAATAATTGTGGTGGCATTTCAAAAAATAGAAGCTTGTACACAGATTTTTACTACGATACCAAAAATAGAAGTAAAATGATTAACAATATTAGAAAAATCAATATAAGAAGTAATCCTGCCGCGAAATATATTCTATTCAATCAAGAAGTGATTTCTTAACAAGTTTTAATTGATTTTTACATTTCCATTTCAATAAAGATACTAACTAAAGTACCAGGCAGCTATGTATAAGGTTAACCTTTTCCCACCCTCCAATGGCCGCGAAGAAATTAGACATATATAGAACGCCAAGTTACTTATGGTGCGTGTCAAAATCGATTGCGTTGACATTAATAGTTCAGTAGAAAATATAATCCAAAATAAACCCTCGCCACCCTTTGTCAGGCATCCTGTGGGTAAAGCAGACAGTATAAATCAAATATCGTGACCATTCATTAACATTCTTTCGTAACTCCTTTAATTCCGTCCCTACCAGCTGACGGTAAAATTCATAATGATTGTAGTTTCTGCCGTATATTTAAAATTTTGTAGTAACATTTGAAAATGGCTTCGTTTCGTGAGCTACGGTAATTTTTAATTTTCTCTGCAATGCTTTGATGTAGGTATATTTTCCTTTATAATCGCTTCATTATGAAAAACATTTTTGGCTGATACCAAAGGAATTCATCAAAGCTTTATATAGCAGAGCTCTTTATAAGGCCTAGCTTTTTGTGCCATAAATTCTTATTAATATTTCCAGATTTTTTATTAATATCTTACATTATGTAAATTGCAAAAATTTCAAGGAAAGATTTTGATTAAAACATTTTAGTTACTGATCTCATGTATCTGTACAACTGGCGTTGTTATGTAGCATAATGTTAATGATTATAAAATAAATAAACTTTACGAAAACGAAAAATAATCTAGCACAGAAATATGTAATACGGCGGCCATTGAAGCAATACAAAATATTCGTCGCTTGATAACTTAAGCCTACACCGCAAACCGCAAGCGTGTTGCGGTCTAGACTCGTGAAACGTGGTACGAGCAATGACCTGATTACACCCTGACCCTAGGGATCCAGTGTGAAGATAACTTAATTAGGCGCTACTGCCGCCATGTTAAGCTTTGATTGTCTCGAGGCGATTATATTAAGTCCGTGCACGAATTTGTATAGAAGTCAGATCTCACATCTGGTCCCATTTAATTATTTGTTAACTTATCCTATACTCAACTTGTTATTGTTTACTTTTTTCTTCTTTTAAAAGTATATCTGATCCGATCCGATCTGAATTATGTGAAAGCTGGCTAACTTTTGTACTTTTATCAAAATGTAAAGTATTGAATATTAATGGACATTAATTAAAATACAAATGAGACGAAATAACAGATGAAAGAGACGGAAGAATTTACAGATGAAATACGTCACGAAATAAGCTTAGGTTCTTAATTTTACAATATTATTGTAAACTAGACAGAGGCAGTTACGGCTTGGCCGATGACCGAATTATTAGTTACAAGTAAAATCCAGTGTGATACAGACAGTAAGGAGTGAACTCTTGCGCATTCTGGTCTAATAAATGGTTAGAAATCAATTGCGAACTATGTGATGTAACAGATGTTGTTCAATGTCACTGATTCGAAAATTTGTATTGCATGTTTTTTTAATGCTGGATTACTTTTGTATTGTTGATTACTTCCAAACGTCGCTTGTTGGTAAATATTCAATTAAATCGATTTAATAGAATATTTTCCACTAAATGTGCTCCGTTGCTTTTTTCTATCGTTATGACAGAAATAGAAGCACAATTCAAATGAAAAGAAACAAAATCACTATAATAAACATTCTCTGTTTGTTGTATAAAGTTCTGTGATTCTTCATATCTGTAAAGCTAATATACACTGTAAAGATAATTACACAATATAATATAACTATTGCATCGTAAAACTGCCAGAACCTCTCCGACTGCCGATGAACATCGCTTCGACCACTTACCATAAGCAGTTTTCACGCTGAGGGCTCTCAGTCCTACAGAGTTAAGCTGTATTAAACGTTGAAGCTCAAAAGTTTCTTATTATAAGGCCATTGTAAATCCACGATCATTCAACGCAGCCAGCACTTGACTCTTATGAGTAGGATTTTCCGGACACCTTTTATGGTCGCATCTTGGGTTATTGTTTCGTTTCGGTTCTACTTTACTTTGTGTCTCAAAGTAACAGATGTTTAAGGTCGATCGCATTTAACTAAATAGTTTCATACGTTCGTATCTAATTGGAGTATTTAATACGACTTTACAAAGTCTTTTGAATCTCAAGAGGAAATTGAATTCAAAGAAATATATTTTACAAGAAATCTTGTAATAGCACAAAAGCTTCTGTAAAGTTTTTGTACTTAATTGTCGTCTTCAAAAAGTCGTTACATAACTAACATCAACCCGTTTAATTATATCACTAAGAACATTTAAAAGGTTTAAAAGTTATATAATACTACTCGTATTATGGATTGTTTCATCAATTGATTTTGTAATCTCAGACTGGTACAATTTTTCTGGTACAGTATTGGTATTGTCCCTATTGCCTTTAATTATGTCGCCTTTCAAAATCCCATAGTGTTGTCAGGAATACGTAGAAAAGTTTTATGCCTTGACAAGAAGAAAAGGCAAGAATTCTTAAAGACGCAGAAAAGGAATGAGTGCAGAAATTGCGACCTACAAAGTATAATTTTGTCTGTCTCCGAGCCCTACATTCCTTATGCTCCGAGCGATGCTCTTTTGTGCAGGAGCGTTGAATTTCTCAGAGTCAGCCACTATTATGTTGCATTTCGCTCCAACCTGCAACCGCTATTTACAATACAAGTACTTGTATTATACGGAATGTATGAAAGTTTTTACCCATAAAGGAATGTACTGAGATCATTTGGAGCTTTTCAAATTTTCACGACCTACATACTTTGGCTTAAAGCAAAAAAATGTTTTCATAGTTGATCTAGTGTTTTACGTAATTCGCCAATGGCTAATGACCATGTAAAACTATAGGAGTGGCAGCGCATCTACAAACCTGACTGGAACCTACATGGAATTTGTTACAGATATCTACAGAAACAAATTACCATTAAGTGGACTTTACGTCCGTTCGCTATTTTATATTAAAGCATAGACATGAATAAAGATGCAGAACATTTTAAGGTTTGATTGTCACTTAGTAGAGATGACTATATAAGTACTGACTACTATCGCGCTGATAAATATCGAAAGTTGGCCGTAGCCTTGGGCCGGCATTCTTGGCGGTTCCTCGTGCTGTAGCCTACGTCACCGGTGACGTGTAACTACGTAAATGTAAACAGTGGAAAGGCTTTAATTACATTTATAACGAGCTTCCGTTCGCTTGTTCAAATTTACCCTCTGCTCTCGTAATTTTTTGCTTTTAACCGTGTTATAATATTCTTTTGTTAGTAAAGAGGCGTACTTCAGTTGTAAAATTTAAATAAATTACCTCTGATTTTAAATTATATGCCAATTTCGAACAATGGAGTCATTCAATTCTAGAGTCCCCTACACTAATTTTACCTGGCTTTCTATCCTGTAGGTATCTGATGGAACTTATAATCGCGGTTGTGTTTTATTAGAGAAACATTCACATGACTTCAGCATGTACCTACATGTGTATGGGTAGCAGAGACTACTCAGCTTGCACTGTAGTGTATGTGGGTTTTACTTATTTTTTAGTTTGGAAGTAGCAATCGAGCATGCAGTGCATCTGATGGTTAGTGGCCACTTCCGGCCAAGGACATTTCTAATGACCCCTAGATAAGATCAAAGTTCTACCTAATATTGACCACACATATGTTGCTACCCCTAAGGACTAAGTTGGAACGCCTGGGATAAATATGTCTTCCTTACCACACTAGGTGTGCTCTATTAGTGGAAATGTATGCTCCGTAGTGTAATATTGTAAAAAAACCTTTGTGCGTGACAATTCTGACGTTTCAATCATATAAGTATTGAGATAAATGAATGGCAGGAGCATGTATGACAATTAATATAGTTTTAAATTAATCGACATTTCCTAGCTTCAGTTTCCGAAGTCGCCTGTGAATGGCAAGACATGCAACATTGACGTCACTGACACAGTGTAGATTAATGGTAACGAACTCTAATTAGAGGTGTTTATGTGAACATAATAATGACCGTGTGTTCTTGGATACAATATGCTTCGATTAGTCACAATATGTAAAGTTATCGGGAGTTCGACTTCGGCAAGCGCTTTATCGTCTTGCTGTAGAAAGAAACATTATTAATAAGTAATGAATCTAAAGAAGAACTGAAAAAACGGCTGATACGTTACATGTTTTGAAGCTACTCGTAGTCTTATTTGTAAACGTCAAGCCTACTGCCAAGCTTAACAGAGTAACAGATGTATACCCCTGAGAAAAGTCTCATGCTCAGTCATGGGACTGTAATTCGATGAAAATTAGTTTATTGATGACGTAATCCATGTTATGCGTATAAAGTAAAGCAAATAGACGATGATGATGAAATTATTCATAGTTTCTAATTAAGATAAAACCTTAAATCTATTAAACAGACATCTCCTTCGTTACCATTGGTACAAAGGATATCAGGACCTTTCAAAACGTACAATCTCCACGGGCAGCTTGCCAAGAGTCATTCACCCCCACCTTAATGCAGAATTCTCCTTAAGCATCTTCCATTTACATAATAAATCAGTTCACTCCATAAATTACGCTTTACATAAAAACACAAAACGATTTTATACTCGAGCGTAACTGAAAGACTTGGTTGCCTAAAGAAGTATGCTGATAGCGAAAAATAAAGCTTCCCCTAATGGCCAAATATTACGCGGCATTTTCGATACCTTTCCACCCGCTTTCACTGAGACGAGATATTAAATTTGGTGTTCGAAGCGGAAAAGACATCGTAAGCGCGTAACGTCTGGGTGATAGATGTATCTCGCCAGCCAGTCAAGGCCATACAAGCACCTTTACAAATAAGGAAGTCAAAGGGACATTACGAGTAAAGGGCGCAGAAACATTCCAGTTCCTATGATTTTTTTTGGTGCAGAAAATGCACGTCTATTTTGAAATGTAATATTTACCGGTTTATTTAATGTTAAACATACGAACATTAATGTGAATCCAGAGACGTATATTATGAACTCACTCCATCATAGGATCACGTGGAGCTGAATACTCGAATAACTTATTATCATATTAAATCGTCTTGTAATGCAATACTATGATTCATCCTGAAAGATATATAATTCATCACAAGATATATTTGATTTTAATTTAAAAAAATAAATTTTGAGTAGGTATAAAAGACGTCCGAATTCTAAATTTTTGTTTTATGACTAACATAGTTTATGCAAGTATTAAAGCAGCAAGATGGAAAATTCTATGCAAGCGCATGGCTGTAGATGCTGGGGAACTTGCGCAAATAAAGTATGAAACTCTCAAGAACTTTGGACATTACACTTTGCAGCACCTTTATAAGATTTAAACGGACTGAGCGCACTACGTGTAGCGCGTGTAAATTATAAACGTTAGGGAAGTTTGCTAATAAAGTCAAAATAATATTTCGTAGAGTAACATCTTACTTTAGGTACCACTATGATCCTAAACGAGTAAATAACTTATGTAATAGAAGCTAACGTTAGGACATTTTATATTCGAATCAAATTTTACAAAGATTAAAAAAAATCTCTTCATTTGTTACAGATTAATTTAATTCCAAGTGTAAGGTTTAAATATGTGGAGTAGCTGTCATATTTATTGAAATTGTAGATATAGTTTAAAGATGCCACTTGCTTGATATTATTACTTGACCTTATATTCATGAGGTTGTCTTGTCAGTGTAATTTTATCATTTTTTTCGTATTCTACGTATTTTGGCTCTTCACTATCAGCGCTAGGGGACATCAGCATTTCTACCGGAATACAATTTAAATGATAAACACGACATGGTGAGGAATATCCGCGAGGAATACGTTGCAATATTCAATTTGAAAGCTCCCTCTGCCTAGTTTTCGATTCTATCGAGTGTCGATGGCATTAAAGTGGGCTGTCTTCGAGAGGACTCAGAGTGCGTGTGACATTGACGTAACCAAGCTATTAGAGAAGGTGGAACGATGAAATTATGTAATTATTTGTGTGTATACATTTATATTTAAAAGGACAAGGTTCAAGGTTCAAAGCATTTTTACAATTCCCTACAATTATTACTGTGTACTTAAGTACTTGGACATTAGAGGTCCAAATGAGTTCGTTGTTTTATTTTTATTTCAATTTCACCTCGAGCCTCAGTTGTACCAATACATTTTAACTTCTTTATTTGATTTCAATCAATCAACCCGAATAGTAAATAAAATACCTGTAATTTTTTATTTACGTCAAGACAAAAGTCCAATAAATTGACAATGTTAAAAGATGTCGTCAAGTATGTCAGATGTCTATGTCAAAAAATGGTTGGTTTTAAATGCGACTTAGCAAATCAAACCTCACTTTCCCTATAATGAATGTTTTTCTTATGCACAGATTAAAAATACATAAACAAGTTTATTATTATTTGGGTGTATAAGTTCAATTTTTGTATGGTTTTAATTATGGTCGAATGTCGACCATTGTAACTGGTCTGCTAGTACAAAATAAATTGATCGAAAGTGGCTCAGTATCGTGGACTAAACATAGTTTTTATTTTGTTGCATGTTTTCTATAAAGCCTCGTGAGTGTACAAGATCGCATTATCTGCAATCCGCCCTCTTTGGCTCTGAATAAATCTCGTTTGCACTCTGGAATAGATTGAATCAGCTCTAGTGCCTTCTATTTCGTGATTGGATTTATTTTGTGCCCTTTTAAATTTATTTAAATAGGTTTTATGTTCTAACGACCATAATTGTAATCGTTGTTCAAGAATTCATGGATGTTTTCGGTTCTGCATTTGGGTAGCTTTCTATGATGCCGAGATCATTCTTCTTGTTGATGAGTGATTCGGCAATATAAATATTTTGAAATCTTAGTGCAAACACACAATCATGATATCCCAACATTGTTTTGATCTCATAAAGACATTGTTGTTGAGACGTTGTGTCATTTAATGTTCGACGATTACGCATGTGTCCTTTTTGTTTACTCTTTTTATTCGACTGTTTGCTTATTCTTTTTTTCGGTTATGGTTGACATCATTATTCTGTCTTGAAACCTGTTCAAGCGGGAATTCGTTGCACTTATAATTTAACGTTGATATATATTTCTACTTTAATCTTATGCACTATTTATGTGTTTTGATAACTGCTTACTCTCAGTTGTGTACGGTTGCATGTATCCTTGCCTTTTTTCCACTTTCATACATTTTTCAATCACTACTGCTTTATTGTGTACAAGACAGACTAGACCAATAGCACTTCACGACGCGTTGGGACCTATTGTTGTTATCGGGTGATAACGTCTCCCTTGCAATTTGTCACTGCAGATTTGACACCCGATTCGTCTTCAGACACAATGCATCAGACCGCATCCAATCTCGAAGGGTGCGTACAGACAAGTGGCTAGACACCACCCCCACGTACGTGACTCACGTGCGTCCAATCTTTTAATATTCAACTTCCAACCACCCGAGGATTTCACTTTAATGCTTGCTAGTTACGGAAGTTTCTGTTGTGGAATGGGGTTGTCTCCTATCTTCGTTAGTATTCCCACTACATGTGAGTGTTTATAATGCGTAATATATGCTTCATACTTTGTAACTTCGTCTTTAGATTACTAAATACGTGAACGGTCTACTAATATTTTATTAAAAGACTAAGACGTTAACATACATACAGCCGAGTCTAATATAATTTTCCTTTTTTTAGGTTCCTACTGCTAATTCCACATGTTTCGTCTGTCTGTTTAACTGTAAGGCTCTGCTGTAATTTGTGCCCCGATAAATAGTCGCTAAAAGAGGTAAACCAAACTTCATTAGATGCTCGATGTCGACTCGTATATAAATATATATATATATATACCTATTCCACTTTTCACATAATATATGAATCATTTAGTGATCAGTATTAATCATATCCTATAACTCCATTTCTATCACCACATAACTGATATTGTATTATTAAAACAGATTTATCACCCCAAGTTTCGTAACGAGGTTCTCGTATTTACTTTAAAAGACAAACAGTGAGTCATCCCGAGGGCGAGGGGCGGGCGCGGAGGGCGGGCAGACGGCGCCCTTGCGCGTGATTCACGCGTCTAATGTAGCTCAGAGTTATGGGCCGCACCGTCGCTATATGTGGGAAAAGTCGTTACGTTGACGTAATTATACGACTCTATTTTCAAAATTGTTATGCTAATAAACCTACGGACTACAGTAAAGTTACGTACTCGCTACGCTTGTAGTAAATATACGAGTAAGTAGTAATATTATTTATGGATATTAAGAATTTCAAAGCTTACGACCAATAAATATTGGAGTATCGTCGTGAAGTGTGGTCTAGACTTCCTCCAGTTTAGATTAAACGCCTTTGCCCATCACCACAGCTAGTATTCCAATAGATTTTCTTAACATTTTTTTTTTCATATGATTCTATGACAGGCGTAGTCAGGCGGCCTTTTCTGTATTTTACCATATATTTGTTGTTACACGAGTTAGCAAGTTGCTGGCTTGTTCGTTAGTAGAAGAGCTTTTATTAATATTTTGTTGTAAAATTATATTGAATGTTACGTTATGTTAAATAATTTGAATACTATGTTAATTGTGAATAAGGCATTTACGAGTAACGTGAAAGCAACAGCCATTATAATCACATTATTCCTCATCCCTAATTTCTCAACATGGCTCAAGTTTAGTTCCCCTAGTTTGTTCTCGTCTATGACACTAGAGGGATGCGAAGGGTTTGCCCTATTCTTTGCTGAGAGCAATTATAGGGCTCTTAATTAGGTAAAAACCAGAGGTTGTTACTCACAATTCACAGAAAGAAAATGACGTAAGAATTGATAACATTAGACGGAGACATTTGACTTTAAAGAATTCTCATAATTTATTTACTCAGCATATTCCCTATCTTAATTGTTCACAATAAAAGCAGCCATAGCCACGGGCGGTGGCTAAATTAAAAAAATAACGTTGTTGCGTGTTGGTCTAGGGCATTTTTATTGAAAGCAATTGCAATATAAATCTTGTCAAGCACGTGAGCCTTGATGGAAAATTTTCTTTACATTTTTTTCTGAAGAATTCGTAGCAATACCTCGTTTCCAAAAAATATCTAGGATTACTTTAACCTGCTTTTGACTATTTTTGTTAAACATCTCATATAATTTATCCACCTGAGTCGGAGAGGCCTAATAAGATATTTGTAAACAACATACAACAAAAAAAATAAGTTAAAAATCCGTCATCCAACCAAGCATTGTTGTTATTCTAAGCTAGCAATACACAGTTATCATCCACAAGAACTGCCTGAAAAGGAAAGATTCATATGCCCTTTAATATTTTTCTTCTTTCAATATCATATAAAAATCACATTTTTCTCTGGTAAATTTTATCTGACTCTGGGATTCTAACTTGCATAACAGTTCTCGCACTTTTAATGTTTTAAACCAAAATTATATTTTATCTTTATTGTACTAAACCCCGTAATCACATCAACGAGGATAAATACGTCGTTATACAAATAACAATTTAATGTCGCATTTAGAGCACTCGTTAAAACACCATTAGTTGTAAACATGTCTTTTTATTACGCCGAGATCAAAGGCGACATAGACTATTGTGGATCTACAGAACCCTTGATATCAGCTATCAAAAGAAGTGCGGTGGAATTGGATCATCCCTTATAAAAAAAACAAACCAGAGGTATAAGACATTGTAAATATTCTTCCTTATAACACCCTTATATTTGTTTTGGAGGTAAGTGTCATGTGCTGAAAAAGAATGGAATATTATTTGCAGGCAGTAAATGGCGCGCTGCTAATGGATAATAATGGCCAAATCGAGTTATTGAAATATCAAGAGAAGAACTATAGCCAAAAATAAAATGATAAAGATTGACAACCAGAAAAGGAAAATATCCCAATATACTACAAGGCATCGTATCGTGTCGTACCAGTTCTCCACACATTTGAAAAATGTGTGACGATTCAGCAAAATTCTATCAGCACATTACTCATGTATCAATACCGGTAGACCTTATGATATTTCGAGTTTTAGTATGTCAAGGAAATATAAAAGAAAATATTTAGATAAACCTTTCTGGCTCAGAGTGGTTGTGTGAGGGTATGAGTGTTCAAAACGTTTATTTGTAATTTAATTAAATGCAAATCAATTAGTTCGTGCCAAAGGTGTACTGTTTCATATGTTATGGAATAGGCATTGTAGTGTTTCAATCAATTGAACAAGAGTTACATAGCAATATGTTCCAATATAGATTTTATCACGTAGTATCCTTATAGGAAGGATGCACGGGCTGCAGAGAAACAAATTTACATACGTTTCTCGTGCCCGTCTTGTCAATGAATTTATTCGTATATTTCAACGAAAACATTAACTAACATGTTAATCTCTAGAATATCGTACATTGATGAACTTAAAAAAGCACCCATCGATTTTGTACATCCTTTCATACTCTCGTGTATATCGGGCTGAATTTATTTTTAGGAAATTAAATTGTCAAAATAGCATGCAATCCTAATAGTGAGTCCGGGTAGGTATTGCCATCCATGGACGTATCTTATATCGCCTGAAAAGCGTTGCTGCGACTGAAGACTAGGAGATGTCCGTTGGATGTCTTTACATTTTCTTTTTCACCACTCCTTTTAGACCGAAATCCAACCATAACCAGGCGAAATTTTACAGTAGTATCTTTAGAGTCGAACCACGAAAGTTCGTACTTTCTAAATGTTACTCTAGATCTACTTACGCCTTTATTTGACGCCTGGAAATTATATGAACCGCTTATGGGTAGCCATTGGGATTGCTTTGTGTTACAAGGCATTGACCAAGGTAACGCAATGCGACACTGATGTACTGTATCGCTTCGTCACTGTCAGCGTTAACTTTACAAATTGCTACGCCAGAGCTACGCCGTTCGTTGTCGAACCGAGAAGCGCTTATCTATCATGAAGCCGCCTCACTTTGGTCAATGATGTTTAGACGCTGGAGGAGTTATTCCATCCTCAGTAGTTAATGTTTTGACAAATCGCATTCTTCATACATTGAATTGTTGCTAGACACTATTCTAGCGATTTTTATGTTTGTTTATCTTCATTTACACTGTCTTCATGGGAAGGGATTGACTTGATCCAGTCGAGTTTAGAATTCTTTAACGGAAGAAAGGAAAACTTCGGGAGGAAATCTGCACGCTTGGGAGTTAAAATAAAATTTCAAAAAAGTCATAAGTTTGTGAAGTCGCACTTTGTTAGCGCGGTAGACTATGGCATATGCTCCTTTCTAAGGAGACCCCGTGCCCTGTAGTGAGAATAATGGGTTGACGCGCTTAGGTTCGCTTCTGAAACTTTGGCGTCCCCTAAAAGGTTGTAGCCACTTGTAGGTAATTAGAATTAGTGTGTTGAGCTTGGGGTATATTACCGTCGTTATCTTTTCAGATACATGTATATCTACTAATCCCTTATTATTATTATTATTATAGCAACATAATTGTATTGTTGTTGTACTGAATATTGGATTGGATGCATTGCTCTTGTCCAATCGGCTCGGTTGGACAAATTAGTATAAACAGGTTTATATCGCCTCGTACGTGCTCGGCTGTAAACGGTTTATGGGGAGCTCGTTATGGGATTACTTCGGGTTGAAGGCGTTGACCAGGATAACGCAATGCGACACTCACGTCCAATATTGCATTTAATGGTGACTCGGCGTTACCCGTAACAATCAATCCAAGTATGAAATTTTGATCATGATTGATAGTGATGCTTCCGTTTGTGACGTTAATGGATACTCTATGCACTTTTTTTTAGAAAACGCTCATCTACTGGATTATTTCATGAAACATATTTGAAGACAGTTTTAATAAAAAATATATTAACTTCATATAATTTTCGAATGATAATTTTAGCCCTTTTGTCAGAAACCGGAAAAAAGGTTGTTCGATTGATCATTTTAGTTAATCTTGCCAGAAAACTGAAATAAGGCAGTAAGACAAAGATGTTTCAAATTGTCAAAACAGAGCATAAAGGAGACAAAATTTTGTAGTGTTACGTTTAATACTTAAAGCCTGCTTCTAGCATTAAAGACAAAAAGTTTGTTGTTTGTAATAATCTATTCAATGGATGCTATTGTGGTTATGAAACGTCAAGTATCTTTATGCATCAAAGCGCGGTCACAAAAAACCTATGAGAATCTCTCGGCTGGCAAGCAGCTAACAATGGTGTGTCCGGAACAGACGCAGACCAAAGAGCGAATGCTAACGCGACAGCGCAATTACCGGTACAGTTTCTTTGTGGTTTTCGAGCAGTTAGCCCCGGTTTGTAGGGTTTTGTGTCAGCTTTCATTGTTTCGTAGTTGGAAGTGTTGGGCCGGTTCAGCCTCTTATTGCAGTTGTCAGAAGGTTCAATGTACATACATAGTATCTATAAACAAGGTCAGCTAGTAATAGGCGGCTTTTTCTCGATCACAGGAGAAATGGGGAAACATTTTTGGGAGGTTTTTTTGTCGACAAAAATCCTCCTGCTTCCCCCCTCCCGTGTCCCCCATACCTCTCCTTCATGTATACGCCATAAGTGATTTCGTGCTTCCGTCGGCAATGGAACATAAAATTAACATTTTTATTTGCTGCTTCTCTGAAATAAATTGTCCTTTATGTACGATACTTTTATACGGGGTAAAAAAAGTATAAGTATAAGAAAATCATTAATAATACCAGTAAGGTGATGATCGTTTAATTATTGTCTCGTTATGGTCTGACAAAAAGTAAAAATCGCTAACGACTGCGAGACAATCACGTGCGTGCCGGCGATTCCCTTTTTTGCGTACCGTACAATAAGTCTTGATTGGTCATATTGGACGAGCTTTTTATTTTGTCTTATAGAATGGACAGTAGGTGATCGTAGTAACTAGGCTGATAATAAAAATGTTAATAAGCTAAGAACCCTTCGTAATACGAAGGAAGTGTCAGTTATTTCCGCCTAAAAACGGCACTGCTGTGATCCGGTTTGACCAGTATATTAATGGCTCCCATACACCTTAATAATACCTTAGCCACGGGTAACGTAGCTTTCCATTTAGTCCACAGATGTAGCAACAAATTTGACTGCAGGTTAAATTCTTAAATAAGAGATAAGATAAGTTAAATGTAGATGCATTTAATTCTAGATGTCCGTGGACGGAATTGACTACTTACCAACAGGTGGACTGCATGATCGTTTTTAGCTTGAAGTAAATTACGTAAATAAAACCTTTAAAAAATCGCTGGAATAAATTTATTTCTTATATCTATATGCTTTCTAAATTGAGAGGTCTGAATGTGTATAAAACTTACTTTCAATTAACAAAATTGATTCGTCACGCAATACACGAAGTCCTGAGATAAAGATATAACAATCAAAAGCTCGTAAGGATAAAGATATGGAAAAAATATTACGCCATAACATTGAAGATAGCCGGACACGATGAGGGACCCTCGGAAAGAGATTTAAAGGGTTGGGGTTCCGAAATTGGGGAACCGTTTCCTTGAAGCTTTGATGCTGATCCATTAGGGTTAGTCGTAGGTACAAAAGAGTGTGTGTCAATACTTGCGTAGTGAAACTATTACAAACTCAAAAATATGCAATATAAATAGAAGATATCATATCATGAGAGCAACCGCAAGTATGGATTGTCAATTGTCATCACAGCAGGCAGCCATTGGACGAGGATTGAAGGAGAAGGAAGGAGACTTACACCCAGCAGTATGTGATGAAAAGTTGAAGAAGGAAAGATATAGTATCATATCATATTTTATCAATCTGAATCTATTACAAATAAACAAAAATTGAAGCGTCTGTTTGTAGTGTTGAAATAACAACTTTTTACTAAATTCATATGAAAGTATACTCGGTACCTATAACAAAAATACCATTATACATTTTTTGTCTGTCTGTCTGTCGGTCGGTCTGTCTGTCTGTCTGTCTATTTGGCTGAAGTAATTTTATAAACAGCTGAAGCGATTTTGGCTAACTTTCACTGGAAGATAGCTAAAGATCTAAGGCGCAACTTAGGGTACTTTAATTTTTGAAAAAAGTATTAGCGCACGCTCCACGGGCTTACAGGTTAATGTCGGTTGCGGGCAGATATCAATGTATCCCTTTTTACTTCTTTAACGCAGGTGAAACCGCAGGGATCAGCTTGTATTGCGTATTTTATTTAACGTAACATTCCAGTGTAACCGTTTCGTCTACAAAATTAGTAACGTCTATCCCTTTTCGTCTCGAAGCGTGCCAAATGAAATTTCACTTAAAAAGAAAAAAAATAGGTATTATGACTATAGAATGAGTGTTAATACACCCATGGATTAATGTCTGTTTTCCATGGGATACACTCCATCCGATTGATCGATGCACGCTCAGCCACTTCCATTACTTTAATTTACAACGATTTAACCCTTATTGGCTTTTAGGAAATTGAATTAGCTTAAAGTGGTTCGTTTTAATATTCACTACACACGATATTATAACTAATAAATTATTTACTGACATAGAGCTTATGTACGATGATTAAACGTTTGTTATGATGGATTCATAATTCAGTTGATTTTTTATAGGTCAGTTGTCTTTTGTTTATAATATGGAAGTGACAAACGAACATTCAGTTCGTCTGTTGTTTAGTGGCAACTGCCGCCCAAGAACCCATTATTCATTATCAACCCCAGATCAAGTCTTACTTGAGGTTGGCCACAAATACTTTCGTACTCGTCAGGACTAATATGGGACGCCTCGGACAATTACCACATTCGTCCATTTCGCCAGCAGTGGCACTACCGCTACACCAATATCTTATGTACATACAGGTATACCATTTTTTCGAAGATCTCTTCCTTTTAATACCTCAGGAGTTCTGTTTTATATTGAAGACCCGCGCGGCGAAGCTGTTGCCATAGCATTCTGACACGCAGTGGGTTCCGGGTTCGATCCCGGGCCAGACAGATATCTGAACGATGAATTTAGATTTCTGTTCTGTCTTTGTAGGTTTTCATAGCACCCACGATACGAGAAAATTCAACTGTAGGGCTATAAGTGTAGAAAGCGTTATTTATTTATATCAAAATCGTAACAAATATCGATGGGCATCAGTAACATACATAAGGTGAGTTGCATGCTTTCTTGTTACTTCCAGATAACCTTAAAGTAGAAACTTATGCTACAGCATACATTATCAACAAATTCCATTTATATTGTAGATTTTTGAAATGCACCAACCCACACTGCTTACTCCATTGAATCGATCGAAATGCACGAAATTGAATCGTAAAGTATGCTCGAATTTCACATGCATAATCCACGGTCACGACTTCACGAGTATTGATAGAGTTATTGGGTCGCAGTAAATTTACAGCGCTATGATTATACGTATTACACACTGCGAAGACTTAATTTAAACGTAATAGTGCTGATTACAAATAATAGTAAACTGAATGAGCTTTTTTTTAAGTGCGAAATATCATCGAAATTTGTGTTGCCGAAGTTTACTGCTAATAATTAATGATTAGGGTTTTTTTTTCTTTTTTAACGCGTGTATATTATAAACTTTTAAGTAACAAACAATGTAATAAAATCTTGGATGGCAATTATAACCTACTTCTCGTCGTGATATCGAAATGAAACTGTATGTCTATGTAGTTTGGATGATAATACAATAATTTGGATTCTTCAAGTTGATCTGATGATGGAGTCAGGAGATAGATCTCTTCAATGGCCACTAGTGAGTACCTCAAGTTTGGGCTCATAATGGATTAAATGAAACATTTTATTTTGTATACACCTACGGAGATAACATATTGTTAGTTATAATATTTCTAATAGTACCACCGGATTGAAACACAACCACACCATAATACTATTAGAGTAGATTAGTGCGTGATTAAAGAATTTTAATTCGTTTTTTGAACTAAACCTTTTAATTTGGTATTGTGAATTCAACGTCATATATATTTCGGCGAGAGGCTATTATTGTCGGAATCACGATATTTATTGTGGGCGAATATGTGGGTAATCGAGCAAATAGAAACAGTGAATTAGATTTTACTATAGTCTTATGATTAACTTTTCTAAATCATACTGACGAAGAATTGTTATAGTCACAGACAGATATATGCCTTTATCAACTTGTAACTCTAATAACCTCCAACTCTCTCTACTTTCAAGGGATAAAACCACTTATTATGCTAACCTTGTTAGCTTGTTATAAATATCACACTCTTATAGTGCAGCATAGTAAAATTTGTGTACCTTTTTTGGTGGTTTTTTGGCCCTGTATGTATAAAAAGACATAAGTAATAGAGAAATAAGTAACTTTGACTCCCTATTTGCGTAACCACTGACATAACATTGAATAAAGCAAAAATATTTGCCCTTCTGGTGTCACAGAGTAAATGAAGGTCAGAGGTCACAACACTGTGACAATAGTGAGATATGTATTTGCAAAAGATCAGATTATGAGATGATCCATAACAATATCTATTAGGGGTATATCTATTAAAGGTTGTAGACATTTATCTACTGAGGGGGATCACTACAGATGTCTACATCTTTTGGTCTTATCATAAAAATGTTTGACGGTGTGCGGGTGTGTTAATGCAGAAATACTTAAAAGATACTATCTAACCTATTCCTCAAAAGTAGAGACGCTATGTAATGGTACGATTTGTAAATTATTTACAGATATCCGCGACTCAGAAAATTGCTATAACAATCAAATGGACTTCATGTGCATTTGTTTATTCGATTTTATTATGAAACCCATAGCATTTTTGTACAGTCTAACCGTTTTAATAGAGGTACGGAGTAAAGACCAACCTTTGTTAATGTCGCTGACTACTACTACCATTAGAACGTGAGGTCAAAGGCCAAATTGAAACGTGGAACAGGTACGCGTATGCCAATTTGTATGCATATGCACGGTCACGAATATACGTGTATCGATTGGTTTGGTATGGCGCAGGGAAGTAGCCTTTACATACAGCACGTTCAAATGTTACTATACAAGCCTAATTTATTATGCAGCTATTAACGTACTAGGTGTAATACTTATTGAAACTTAGGATTGTTTTTTTTGTTGTTTTGGAAGTAGTAAACGCGCATGCAGCCCACCTGATGGTAAGTGGCCACTGCCGCCCATGGACATCTGTAATCAACTTCAAATAAAATCACAGATGCGTTGCTACTCCTGAGGACTAAATTGGAACGCCTCGAGTAAGTATGTCTCCCTTATTACACCCTTCAAACCAGAACACAGTAACACTGCTGTTATAAGGCAGAAATAGATGTGGGGGTGGTGCCGTCGGAGTCGAACCAAAAAGGGTCCTGCCACCTTTCGTTATTCATTGTTGAACTGACTGAAGTTGAATTTTTTTGTTTGCATTTTTACTTCTAACCGTATTTATGTATCTATCTGTCTATCAACGAAAGTAGTACCACTTACATATGAGCTGTGTTGATTACAGATATCCGTCGGCAATAGTGTCGGCACTTACTATTAGGTTGACTGCATGCCCGTTTGCTACTTCTATAGTATGAAAAAATAATCTCTACTTGGTTATTATAAGAAGAGTAAGTCGCCCTTAAGGTTTACCTCAGTTGTAACCAACATTTGCTTGTCTTAACATATCTACTCGTACGCACAAAAGTAGAGAGAGGTGGAATTACAATGTGAATGAGAATCTGGATGGATCTGGATCAATCCATGCAACTGGGTCGAAATATCGGCAAAATTAAGAAACGTATCGTGAGTACCCGTTATATGTCAAAATATTAAAAGTACTAGTTGACATGTCACAATGGTCGAAATTCGACCATAATAAAAAAAAATAAAACTACGGTTATACCTACATCAAAATAAATAAAATGAGGTTTAATATGTTAAGCCGCATTTAATAGCAATAACGCATTTTTTGACATAGACATCTGACAACGTTGACGATATTGTTTAATATTGTCACTATTGTTGTCAGTTATGTATACTGTGCATAAATATTATCTCGTCTCGTTCCTTTCTTCATGAACTTCACGTGTGTCTAATCTCACCCTCCTCTCTGCACACATTATTCGAAAAATGGTTCCGCAAATTTTCGCTTCACGTATTAATATATAGATCAATTCTGCGATAATACTAGTCTAAAATCATATAGAATCACAACAATTAATATAAAAACTACAACGGTGTATGGAATGCTTCCCGTGCCTCTAGTAAAGTAGGTATAGCATTAACTTGCTGGTATGCATGTGCATTACGCACGGTCACAGCTTCGAAAGAAATGTCGGGCTTACATGAGGCCAAAATTTTAAGACACGTTTTTATGAAACGCCAAATGAGACATCCAATAGTTAAATGCACTCCTATAATGAAATTAAATGAGGTACAGATGCCTCATTACCTTTGAGGTTTCAATGTCTCGTGTATCTTGGTCTTACGACAGTAAAGTAACACAGTAAAGAATCAGGTACGACGGCGTTGCCGCCTAGTTGAAATGTTCTACATTATCCAGATTCCCTTTGTGGTACGTTAAAACTGACATATGATGCATTCCAACTTAATCTTCAGGTAATAAATGAAAGCAGCGATAACCTAGGTTGACAGTCGTCCTAGCAATCGGGGGGTCGGAGGTTAGAGTCCCAGGCACTTCTGATTTTTCGAAGTTATGTACGTATTAGATATTAATTATCAAAACAGTTCTTTAAAAAAAGGTTCTCAAAGGTGTATGGAGTCTACCAATACGCACTTGCCCAGCGCGGTCGAATATGCTCCTCTCGTAGAGGAGACCCGTATTCCGCAGTGGGACAGTAATGGGCTAAAACGAATAAATGCATCGATGATAAGGTTTCATAATATAATATTTAATGGAGAACCTTCTTAACCGATGAGTTCCAACTTAGTCCGCAACGGTTGTAGATGTGTTATCTGTCACGACGGTCAAGATGTTATCCTGGGCTTATTAGGATCATAGATCACATAACCTTGTGGCCATGTATGCTAAATGTATGTATCTTGCTGGTCTAGTCTTATGTGAACCTGACATTACCTGTACTTGGAGTTTCTGGGTCGCGATGAAATTGCTAGTGAATGTATGAAATTATCAAATTGTGAATTAATTTTTGTGTTAGTATAACTATAAGCCTATTAAAGAAACACTAGAAATAGCATGGCGTAGCGGTCTTAACACCGACCTGATATGCAAAGGGTTCCGGGTTCGATCTCCGTCCAGGCAGGCATTTAAACGATGAATTTAGTTCTGTGTGCTTTTGTGTGGCAAAGCTCTATTAAAGTGAGAACTCATGGAGCGTTTTCCATGTGTGTTACGTAATTGGTTACTTACGTAAGGGTAGATGAGCTTTCAGTAGCGACGTTTGCTTAGCGAGGGACGAAATGTATTGACGGAAGAAATGTAACTCATATTGTCTGAAGTAATTACTGAAATCCATAAATATCCTAAACTATCTCGTTTCGTTCGTTTCAACCCATTATTGTCCCACTGCAGGGCACGGGTCTCCTCTCAGACAGGAGCATAATGTACTGCGCTGGCCAAGTGCTAATTGGTAGAGTTCACACACCTTTGAGAACCTTTTTTTTTTAAGAATTCTCAGGTGTACGGGTTTTCGGGACCGCGGACGAGTGCTTTTAGCGTACCCGTGGTCCCGACAAAGGGCGTCCAGAGGAATACCGTGGGGTTTTAGCCGGTAGGAGTCCAGCATATCCTCTCCGCTGCCCCCGCACTGAGAGGAACCCATGATGGTTTCCCCACGAAAAAAAGAAAAGGTGTACGGGTTTCATTGCAATGTTTTCCTTCCCCGTTAAAACAAGTGACAATTAATTTCTAATACGCACATAACTTCTAAAAATCAGGGGTGCGTACGTGCCTGGGATTTGAACCTTCGAACCCCCGATTGGTAGGACGAGTTTCAAGCATTAGGCTATCACTGCTCAAAAGACCTGAAATATCTCAATTGTGTCTAATCCTTTGTGAAAATTGTATGCTTCCTACGAATTTGTATACAAATATTCAGTTTGCAAGTATTTAATGTGAAGTATAAGCTTACAAATCTTTGCAAAATTAATTTCAAGTTGACTTTATCGCTACATGTGTAGCACAAATTGAATAATTCTCTACTCATGCCCCCATTACGGGCAATTTGAACAAAAACCTTTTAATATAATGGCTATAGTAACGCGTTTAAACAATCATGATACTTTAACAGTCGCTTTATTGTCCTCTGTAAATGTTTATTCGAGGTAACCGAGGTAAATCGCGCTATAATAATATTACGAAGGGTAAAAATTGAATTAGGTCTGAAACAAACCTGTGGATTTTTTTTGGTTAAAATAAGTTTAAGAATTTATTAATTGCGTGTTTAAAAAATGCAACATTTAAATTGTTAAAGACGTTAAAATTACGGAGTTTCTTTCGTCGCTTATAATGATGGTAGATTTTATTGACGTTCATAAATAATGATGTAAAGGATCTACTTTGAATAAAAAATATTTCATTGGAATAAAATTAACTTTCGACGAGCTTTATGAATTTTATTGAGACAGACAATTTCAACATATTATTATGACTATAAATACCTATATTTCAATACTTAAAATAATTTCTTAGTTTTGGATTGATCCCAATTGGAGAAAATAGTTAAGGCGACAGAAAAGAGTTTTAAAATTTATAGAAATTTCTATTACTTATTACATATTTTCAGTTCTCTGTTTTTTTTGTTTCTTTTTTGCTAATATGAGTTCGCTTTTATTATAAGTATAGAAGAACATAGGACAATAAGGTTTGGTATCTTTTGGTAAATATTTATTTAGCTTAACAAAATAAACAGACTAGTTAGAAACATCGGAGAAGTAGCCGACGTCGCCTTGAAGTAGGTCTGTTTGCATCTTATTTTGTATCTCCCTTAACACATTCTAAGCAAGTACTGTATGGTTCTATTCTGTATTCCAATCAGAAATAATAATAAGGGAGATATACACTTTTGAATGCAGGAAAGGAAATCAATTGTACTATAACATTAACATTATTTACTACATACTTTTCATACAATTTATTCTGGTAAGAAACTTGTATGAAACATTGAAATAAACTAAACGGTATTTAAAATTAAACTTCCAAGAAAAGACTTATAAAATTTGAACGTCCTTATCAAACGGTATCAACAGTCAGGGTCAATTGGGTCATCTAGTCTAATGGCCCAACACCTCGCGCGCGACTCAAGCAGCCCAATATTGATCGGCATTCAAGGTTTGTTGCAAGGCCTCTGTCTAAGCCTACGCTATACATCTAGATCTAATCCAAGTACAGTGTACACGGAAGCGAAAAGAGACGCTTCCTAGCGTGAATCAGGTCTTTCTAGCAGTGCGATTAGACACAAGTGGGTGGCTCTCATTTGATTTGACTCATGACTTCATAAGACGACTATCTTGCTTCTCAGGAGTGGCAATCTTTAATTGGCTTCAAGTAGAACCCCTTTTGTTCCATGCGAATTTGGTTACAGATGATAAAGGGCGGTAGTGACCACTAACATGGTGTCACAGAAACGCAAGACTGCATTCTCATTTGCCACGAGAATATAAATATAATAACGGATTTAATTCATAATTTAGGTGTCTGCGTGGCCGGAGATCGAACCTGAATTCCTCATTGGTTTGGAACGCTCCACGAGAATCATTAAGTCTTAAACATAATATAGTAATTCTTCATTCCTTTAGCATAATACAATAGTTCAATAACTCATCGCGAATGTTTCCCGACATAATTCAACACAAACAAGTACCTTTATTGATCGCCTTTCAAGGTTTTGTCGCAAGACCTCGGTCTATAGCCCAATATTACTAAGATTTGCATGACGATAAATGTATTATAGTTTTACAAAATAGAATAACTTAAGAAACAGAAACGACAATGAAACATTTATAGAAGATTTAAATTGTTATGAATGTTGAGCTTTCGATTTTTTTAATAAATAAATCTATTTACAATGTACACGGATACACCAAAGTCACAATCCTTTGTAGGTAGTAATAACAATAGTAGCGAATTTGTTGTTGGGTTTAAATATATTTTTTGTAGATCTTCAGTCGTACCCTACAGAAGTTATGGAAACGAATAAAGCTATCGTGTCAGTAATACTTCAAGAAATTTCGTTTCTCGGCTTAATACGCTCGCGTTGAACAGCATTGTAGAGTACCACCAAGAGTTCTATTGATGTACGAGTATTTCATATATTGCGTGCACGCTAGAACAAACACCCATAGTTTTTGGAACCTTATAAATCCACGTACCGCGGCTTAAAGGCGGCAGAACATCTATTTCTGCCTAATTAACCGACTTCCCAAAGGAAAGAAGTTATTTATTCGTCGTGTGTATATACATATATATATTTTATGCATGTCTAGCCGTTTTCATTATAGTGTTAAGTGCAGCTGCATTCTGGTTCAAGGGTGTATGAGACATACTTGTTCGAGACCTTCCAACTTAGGGGTAGCAACACAGATGTGGGAGTGTCAGATAGGATTCTAATATTATCTGGGATCGATCACAGGTGTCTATAGGTGGCAGAGGCCACTTACCATCAGCTGGACTGCATGCTCGTTTGTTACTGATTTAAAATAAAGGAAATAAATGAAGTTTGTTATCATGTTCGTCATAAATCCGTCAACTGCCCATTGTTTTGTCAAAGCTAACAGTCGGCTCCGTTGTTCCAGATGGACGGCACCTTATTCCTCATGAACGTGAACGTTGACGACGAAGGACTGTACGAGTGCTCCGTGGAGAACGAGACAGCGTACATCGACAGGGTCAATCTCACAGTCAGGAGTACGTAAAGTCAAATATACTAAGTTAGGATGGAACTAATTCGCAAGAATCCGTTCACCAATATGAATGTGATTTAATACGTGCAGTGTTACCCGCCCTTCGTACCGCAAAGGACAAATGAATAAAAATATTTTTAACAAAAAAATCAAACCGACTGCGTCACTAAAAAGTTACAAATAATTTTATGTAATTTAAATAAATGTTAATGTAGTACATACTTCAGAAGTCTTCCATGCATCATCAGGGTTCAGGAGTTGAAGGTCAATTTTTTCATCTTATCATGTAATTTATAATACTCAATGTACTTTCCAAGTTTCATCAGAATCGAATAGATGGAAATTGAGTTATCCTAAATTATCTATAAAACAGGGTTAGTAAAAATCTGTGTTTCCCATTTTCCGGGAAGACTAGGGAAAATTTTATAATTTCTTCGGAATGGGACCGTTTTGGGAACTAGCCGCATGCAATGCCATTTGAATCATCTCAATCGGTTCAGGCATCGCGGAGTAATCGATGAACATACATAAAAAAATACATACCGACGAATACAGAATCTCCTTCTTATTGAAGTCGGTTAAAAATAAGATAAACACTACTATACATATCAGTTATTGGTGTTTCGATCCAAGACGGAGCATCATAGGGTAAGTTGACTGTACGATGGTTAATCGTGTGACTGTTATCTTGACTTAAACTGACTCGTTATCATCACATAATCCACGATAAGTTGTCACTGCCGAAATAATTAGTGTCCGTATTGCTTTAATGCACCCTTAGAAGTTGGTATAATTAAAGTGTATCTTCAGGAATTTAACGCTAATTATATTTTTAAAGGCTACAACGAAGGTACAACGTCGAAACATACCGTTAAACATGTAACTAAGATAGTGTGCTAAATGGCTTAGCAAAGGTAACTTAACAAAGTATCTTATCCAAGACTCACTGTAAAACAAAGACGGACATTTACGAGTATATGTTAATCTGGACTTTTATATGGTATCTGCCTTAAACGCTTCTTCCGCCTGAAAGAAAGTAACGGATACCTTTCGCACTAATTGAGTTATCGTAGTAATCAATTAACACGTAAATGAAACAAAATAAACAATTGATTCATATTATTCGTAATAGGGGTGTAAAAGATTTATATGATTAAAACAGTGAATCTTTTTATAATAGTTACAAAGGCGTAGGTTTTATACTTCTACGCCTTTCTGTAACGAGCCTTTCGCATCTAAAAAATTCTCCGAAACATCTGTTTTTGTTAATTTTATTAATTTTAAGCTAAATATATAATGTAGAGCTTATATCAATTCCTAAATTATATTTTCAAGAACCCGCCAAAACTAGACCAACCGTTTTACTTTGGAATCGAAGTCATGAAAATTGTAGCATTTTTTCCACCTTTTTCTATTAGAGTAACTTGCTGAAGTACGCTCCTGGCCGGTCCTAGTTATGGTGAACGATCCCCGCCCAGAGGGACATAATAAAATAATATCCGCGACGAATTAATAAACACTTACCTTTTGGAAGTCGATTAAAAATGAATGCAGCCATGTATAAATTTCGCGTCAAAATTAACCTCGTCATTTCTGCTTACATCGCGGTGTTTTATCGGAACAATAATAGGGAGCGGATAAAATCTTTGCAGCGTAATTGTACTTAATTGCCTAAGGGGTCGAGAACATAATCGCTGTAGTAGATTATAATCGAAATTAAAAACAACATGATATGGATCTTTTTCCGCGCGTAGCGTGTTTAATGCCTGCTATGTGAAGAAATAGGGCTATCATGACTTTATGACATAGATGCAAAATGTTCGGAAACAAAAAGACTACAGAACAATTATTGCTATGCTAAAGGAGGAAAAAATTTTTCAAATTGATTCGCTGGAAATATTTCTATCAACTGTTATAATAGTGATGTAAACCTATATTCTAGTTTAACGATTAGGCTAGGCATTTATTGAAGTGCCAACTTATGCCTCAGGGGCAGCAACACATTTGAGAACTAACTCAGATATAGCTCCGCGACACCATCCGACTGTTTATATCTCTACTGTGTTTGGGTATCTTCCTCCAATCAGGAGAAACCTAGAAAATAGTCCACCATGAGGCTACAAGTTAAATGTAGAGTAACGGTAGTAGAAATCTTTGTGACTCGACTCATGGGGACCTACGCACTTACTTCTGCTTAAAAACAACAGTGTTAAGCGCTGCTGTGTTCTGCTTTAAAGGGTGGGGGTAAAGAAGACATACTTATCAAGCGTTCCAACTTAGTCCTCAGGGGTAGCAAGTAATGCATTCGTGGAGAAACATAGTAAAACTTAACTTGATTGATTACACAAATGATTGGTTGATTACAATTGTTCTTGTACGGCAGTGACAACTTACGGTCCTTTACTAATTGACGACCCTCGTGGCGGAACGGTCACTATACCGGTTTGACACTTAATGGGTTCCGGGTTCGATCCCCGGCCAGATAGTTATCTGAAAGATGAATTCACATTTCCGTTCTGGGTGTTTGTGTGTCCACAGCACCCACGACACAGGAGAAAATCCTACGGCTATGAGTGTAGAAAGCGTTTATTTATTTACGTATTGCGTTTATTTAGTTACTAGCTGACCAGGCGACCTTTTTTCTGACATTTATATTTATAAGTTTGCCCGTGAGTCAGTGACGTTTTTACAATAACCCCATCTAGCCCACTACGATAGAACTATTATGTTCATGTACGTACGTAATTCGACGTAAGAAAAGTTACTCTTGATTTTAAATTATGACTTTTGATAAAGTGAATCGATTTTAATGAAATAAAGCTTAAATGTTAAGTTAAGATTCGTACTATGAATATGTCTGCATTTCCGTGAATTCAATTCGTTCATTTTGGCGTCAAGTAATTTTAAACACACAGACAGCGAGCCCGAGTTACATTCTTATCATATAAATTTATAAAAAAATGTAATTGAAACTTTATATATTCTACTATTTCAACCAATTAACATTTTTTTTCAAACAGACAGATCTATTACACGGAAACCGTACATTTTTTTCTGAATAACGTAGCCTATTTCGATCTCTCACCCTTAAACTACACCATGCAAAAAATCGTGTCAAGAAATCGACACTTGCATTTTTCTGGGATAAAAGGTAGTCTATGTGTTATTCTAGACAACACACAAACAAAATATTTTAAAAAAAATCCTTCTATTTGAAGAGTTTTTCTTCCCTCATCTGTGTTAATTGGTGATCCGGTCCCCTTTACGCCCTTGTTCATGTGTCAACCTATGTATAGTCACATTTTTTTAAATTATTTTTATCTACGATGCCACTACGAGATTTTTACGTCATTTACAGCTTTTATAATTAGCTTAAATATAATAATTACATATGATACGAAAATACCCAGTTGTCTATGAAAACGTATGTGCAACCAGTTCATTTAATATAATTAAAATTATAAACAAGTACTATAATAAACAAAATATTTACCCGATTTGTAGCAAAACGGTGAGACCCGAGGATGTCAATGCTCAGGCGGAAGACTGCAGTCCCACCGAAGACAACATTGTTCCAGAGAATGAGGCAGAAGGTGTGAAATTACAATTTTATTTGTCATCCACCCATTTTACATGTTGAATTATAGCAATAAGTGCCGGTACATATGATTTCACGACCATTTACAACCAGTTTTGCATTCTAGTGTTGGATGAATACTGATTAGTAAACTACATATCTATTTTACTGGAGAGTGCAGTTTCTGTGATCTAGTATCCATCGTGACACTGGAATCGGTGCTGAGATCATATGCACTGGTAGAAAGCCTAATAAAATATATTATATATTTTATAAGACATATGATATATGAT
>DWNY01000021.1:0-27936 GCA_018250635.1 Telegonus apastus | reverse complement strand
CTACCTATCTATTTAGTATACCTAATTATAAAATAGAATTTTATTTTAATAAAAGTTTCAAAATGTTTAACTGATCTACACCTGCTTAATCCACTCAAGCAAAATAAATCCATAACTTGATATAAGTTCATTAAAACACAGGCATTGATAAAGAAAATCAATCAAGCATTCAAGATGTCATATTCCTGCGGTTACAGTTTCCTCTCGACCTTCGATTAAACGTCTAAAGAAAGTGGTCCTTCGAACCGGATCGTAAAATTAGGCATTTCCTTCCACCTGCCAGTAGCTTCCCTTGATACTTTGTACAAACTCGTTTTAAATGGCATTGCTTTTAGATAAACAATCTTTGGTCCGTAGATATCTTGATAACCCCATTGAACTATGAATCCATTAGCTAAAAACGCAGTTTTTAATATTATCTTTGATCTTTGCATCTTTAACAGTAATGTTACGGTAGTCGCTTGCATAGTTTTATCAATTACGATATCTACTTGATTGCTGCTATTAAAATTTTTAACTAAGATTTATAAAACAGAATTAAATATGGGAATAAAGTCTACTTAATTGACGTAGACCTACACAAGAAAAAAAATAAACTTAATTATTTACGGTAAATTGCAACTCATTCATATATCAGTTCATAAATAATATATGACATATTTAATATATGATAAATAATTCTAATCATAAGATACTGTAAAATACAAAGAAATCAGCGGATATAAAATTTGACTACTTTCTTCTTTAACTGTATTTTAATATTAACCGAATCATTATCACAACTTCCTAAGATTTATGTCCAAGCTTAGCATCCACTTGTATGGTTATTTTAACTAGAAATAATTGATCTACATAGTACCTACATCCTTGTACGACATTTCCTATTAGTGCTTTGTGCGGGACGGAAGGCGTTCGTCTGCGTCCGATGCCTATCAGCTGATGGGCCCCGGTTCTGCTTTCATTATGTCTTGTTCTAAACTATCAATGGTACGAATTGAGTCTTTTAAACTATGCTATGCTCTAATTAACAAGCATGTCGTGTTTCATTTACTACGTTTTGTTTTTTAATGTCAGTAGTAATAGAATCATATGTGGTTCGATTCCGGCGGCACCACCGCAACATTTTTCTGTCAAATAACATGTATGAGGTACTACAGTGTCCTGGTTTGAATGTCAAACCACTTATCTACTATATATTAACGAATGTTGAATTACACACCATATATATTTATTGATGTATTAGAAGGCGTGTGGTTGATTTCTTATTCCTAAAATGTATGTCCTTTACTTATCAATAGACATTCCATCACGACGACTTACTCTATAAATTATTACATAGCTTCTAACGATCAAATTCGCTATTAAAATATCCACCGATTAGCAAAGAATCTAATTACGAGTAAACGTACTCCTCTTGCAGTTGACAGTCATACATTTAATGACACTCTCTCACTCTACGTAAGTGTCTCCGTAGATTATGTAACGCACTCAATGAAGTGTAATCAACAACATACAAACCAGAACCGCTCTAGTTCTCTGTCGCACCGCTCGGGCTAGTTCACGGGTTATTCCTCTTTGAACTTGGCCGATGATACTGAAATAAATGTTGTTTTACGAACATAAAATCGTAATGTATACTAGGTCTAGCCAAACAAAATAAAGAATTGTTTTTTCTAATTAAGTGTGTTTTTAAAAATAACGATATAATTGGTTTAAAAATATTTACCTATGTATCACATGACAAAGGAAAGATTTTAATAGCTTTTATTGACTTGTTTCTTCTTTGAAGTACAGAATTTTATTATTAAATAAAGGCTTTAATAAAAATATATTCTTCATTGCTTAATTTTATTTTCACTTTATATTATTATGCGATAGTCGGAAATTATTATCTTTCAACAAAAATAAATGATGAACAAGAATAACTAACTTTTCATATGACAAATCAATTCGCACCCCATAAGAGGGCGCTAGCAGCCTCAACCTTAAAACATTGGGTAGCAACCTATGTTCCCAAGTAGAGTGTACCTCTCCTGACGGGGTTGTGTGCGTGAGGGGACAGTGACCCGGCTATCGCGAGATCGCAGCCTCCGACCGGCCAGATGCCGAAAGATGTCAGGCAGGTACGAACTCAGTTTAACTGACGATTTAAATTCAGTTCTGTGTCATAAAATATTGCGACTCGGTAAAACGGTCGTTCGCATGCATCTTGCCGAAATATTTATGCTTCATCATTATATATTGTAATGTCTTATTTTGTTGATATAAAAAAACAGCGTAGTAAATTTATTTATTAGGTTAAGTGGAAAAAAATGTAGCTGGTATTTTTACTATCTCTTCTTTAAAACACTTAAAGCAGACTACGTATAAGTTCAGAGATCCAGATAAGAGAATGCATAAATACTAATAGAAAACCATACAGATGTTTATTTTTTTTTTTCATTTTTTCCATATTATTTGTTCATTTTACTTCTCACTGTTTATTTTTTTAGCTTTAAAGTATATTTTTGAAAATTGCTTGAAACCACAATTATAATCATTATTTATAAACATTAATTTGCCATACATAAAACAAAGGATCTTTACACCTTTAAAATTTTGAATTAAGTGCACAGCTTATAGTTATAATTAAGATCCAGAACTAAGCCGCGAATTATTCTTAAACGTGTACCCTTTATCATAACGCATTAACAAACATAAAACATTTACTTTTAAATAAGTCTTACCATGTCCACACAATTATGTTTTGTTATATTTTATTTAAGTAATTATATTATAGTTCTCATAATGAATATAATATGAATCCCAAAACCCTTACCAAGTCCGTCTCTGTGGTAACCTTTAGCTTGCGGCGATCGGCGCATTTAAAAATAAAAGTAGCGGCGTTAATAACGTATTTTTAGTGCGCTGCGTTTTGTAGCTACTGCGGAGCGATGCCCGCGCCTCTGTAATTAATAGTTCGATTTAGGAGGTGAATAGCCACTATATTGGAGTTTTTCATTTTCTTATTATGGCAACCGCCTAGATTTTTACTTTATCGTCAGATGCTCTATACATAGGTATTTTGTACCTAACAAAGCGCGCATATCTGAACTAGTTTTTAAGTTTTCTGTGCTTTTCTGTTCACATTTTATTGGTGCCCAATAGTTGATGTTTACTAGGTTTTATGTACATTTAACCAATGTACCTACAATGTTAAACAACATAATGAGTTTTGATTACCTGTAAGTCTGGCAAGTTAAACCATCGTTCCCGGTTATAATCAATGGATAGCAAGCATTAAACCTTTTCGGTCGTCTTATAATCGCGTATCCGTAGAGACTAAGAACTCATGAAGCGGCGTGTCCGTACCGATATAAAGATGTCATGCGAATTAGCAGACTGTAGAATAGCTCTGTTTAGATTTGTGTGATGGAGTACATTCTGGACCTTCCCTAGTTGTGAGTAGAAACATTCCCTAAAGTGGTAATAAAACAAATTGCAGCCACCTAATCACCAATACCACTACAATACAATAAATATTACTTTTTTATCTATAATGAAAAACATAGTTTTTTATATAATTTATACCAAACTTATTTACAGTGCACAAGAATTTTCTATCTGTCTATAGTTGTGCGGAATTATTCTTGGCTTAATTTTAGTACAATTAAAACGAAATCTGCATTAATACTTTGAATATATGGGGTGCACGTATTAAATAATTAATAAGATAAGTATTAGATCATTGCAAAGTAACATTATAATAATGTCAAACAAAAAACAATTTGACTATTGACCGGGCACGCGTGGGCGCTGAGATATGTAGTGACAAAAACCGAATGACAGATAAATAAAGCGAATAATATGATACTGTGGCAAGTTCTTACGCTATCTGTGGACATGTTCGCTTTTAGAATAGGGATGTTATGGATATCCGTAACCATAACCGAAAGTATCGGATATCCGAAATATAAATCTATCCGAAACTGTAACCGAATCCGAAATGAAAATTTGGGATAAAAACAGATTGGGGTGGAGTTCAAATCAAATATAACACAAATGAATGGTTTTCACCCGGCAGTGCCGACACAATAGCTGCTTAGGTTTCTTAATTGCAAATAAATTAAATCATTACTTCATTGTACGTTATTTTGTTTTCACTATTCCTTTAAAATTATATATTCGTAACCGAAACTACCGGATAATCCGAAATAATTTCATATCCGAAACTGGTATATATTTTTTTATATATCCGTATCCAAATCCAGATCCGAAGTTTCATATCCATAACATCTCTATTCTTAAACAAAGGCTTTATTTTCTAGCCAGAAGTTATTCATGATTGATCGGGAAACTCGATGATATGTATACGAAAAAAAGTATTACCAAGCGTGTCTTCAAAGACAGGAAAATTAATGATCGTTATTTGTATGTATTTTGAAATAGGAATTTTATATACACAAAAATTTTTTCATTCGGCTAAAATAAAAAAGATGCTTTGAGAATTTGGTAAAATGACTTAGGCTCAACACACTTCAAACTAGAAAATACTCGTAGTAGTAGTAAAAGTATATTGCTCATATGAGTATCAAAAGAATAAGGCAGAGCATATAACAGATTTATCGGTGAGTTAGGTTGTAGAATATACAACATAAGTATCACGATTTAGTGCTGATACAAAATTGTAAGCAAGCAGATGAGAAGGTCCTAAATTACGTTGTAATTAACGTTCTTTTGTTCATTTACTTTCTACACAATCTTAACTTTGCCTACATAATCTTCTACATAAATAAATAAAATTGAAGAATGTGTTGTTCAGGTCAAAATAACAGCTTTTACTAAGTGATCTCAACGATGCGTAGATCACAACCACTACAAAGTTAAGCAACATCGGGCGCGGTCGGTAGGAGGATGGGTGACCGTTAGTAGCAAAATTTTACTAGCGTTTTTTAAACGCAGGTATTCCTTATCCTTACATCCTCTCACATGGTAACCCTCTTAAAACTAATCCACGATTTTTTCTCCGATCCACTTCACCTCTGACGACTCGAGCGAGGTCACAGATGTCGTTTCGAACTCAATAACAGACAAAAAATATCTCGTAATATCTAATTATCGTTGTCGACACTTGAATTTCGCTTACTCACTAATGTATGCGAATAGCTTTTTGTTTTTATAGACTTCTATTCAGTTTTTCTATGGGTTACTGATCATAAGTTATACTTTTTTCTCATCAAACTAAATTTATGGTAAGTTTTTTCAATATTGTGATAATTAATTTATACATAGTAATATTAATTAACGTTTTAAAAGGTAAGCAATACATTAACATAAAGCTAGAATAAAATATTTTAAAATAAACCGCCTTTAAATACCTGTCAATTAAAAAGCAAGAATACCCATGTCTCTAAAACTACTTAACCAATTTTTGATGAAACTTAGACTGTTCCCTAAATGAAAATATACCTGATACAAATCAAAGACACCTCGATATGAATTTCAGATTTCGTGAAATTGGTTTAAATACATACTCAAAAATATGTAGACCTAACGAATAACCTGCTTTTTTTGAGGTCTATTAAAAATAAATGTCAGGAAAGGGAAATCCGTAACATCCACTAGTGACATTTTTTACCATTTCCGTGCTGCGCAGGGCATGTCTTGGTCTTAACTAATTGGTCTTATTTATTATCATCATCATTACATATATAAAATTTGTAATGAGTTGTATAAGATTCATGTGGCTTAAAATATTCCTTGAATGAAAGATTGCTTATAAGTATACTCCAGATATTCTCGAATCCATCACAGACAAAAAAATATGATGTAGGATAGGATCAAATGTAGGCAACATTTGATCATACGCTACTAAAAACTTTGAACCAAAATTTAATTCAACTCCAAAATGCAGATATATGGCGCCACTATACTATGATTATATTAGTAATGACCTAATCACTTAGGTGTATGTTAGGTATATATTATGTACGATCTGCTAATCCAGTCGGTTAAAACGTCTTCCGTATTAAAATCAGCCTACTCCATTCTATACCTGACATGAAATGATTTATAATAGATCGTTGGAAATAACGGATTTATTACTATATTACTTCACAATCCAAATGACATATCACTACCAATCGTAGCAATAAAATCGGTCGTAAATTTTATAGCTATACCTGTCACAGTGTTACGAGTACAAACAAGTTGTAAGGAAGCGCTTTAATTAGAGCGATACATGACATTCAGAGAGTTTGTATTAATCGCCAGACTGGTTCTAACGCGCGATATCAATCAACGGCAACCCAGTTTAGGTATGCATTGACAACCCACAACTACAAATAATAATTAGACGATGGCGGCTCATAATGTCAAATGTCACGCAAATGTCAAGACAGTAAAAAGTCAGCGGTTATGCGCGCATACTTCGCTCGGGCCGCTTCCGTGCTTTTTGCCTATTCCAGTTTCTCTGCGACACTGCTTTTTCAATTAATCAAGCCGTATATGTTCGTGTTAGTGTGCTAACCTCGATCTTTGCGACTGCATTTCTAACACTAATATAAATCACATTTTGCATTTATTCGAGCAAAAAACGTAAATTAGCGTCATAGATTAATTTCGGTCTATAATTATGTCGTCAATAACATACCTACCTAATTTTCGGGTCGTTATGTTATCTTAATCACTTCAATAAATAATTTGCGCCTTATGCGTCCGTATCGGGGTATGGCATTATAAATCTATTATAGAGCCGAATAAATATGACCACAACATAATAACTATAACAATATAGCCTTACAGACATGTAAGCTCGTCTTATATTAGGATTAGAGGCGTACAGAAACAAGGCGGCGCTGAGTGAGTTTTATCGCTTCAAATAAAGGTCTATTACACGAATATTACTGGAACGTGCGCTCACGGCGGCGTCCGAGCAGGAAGTGACACGGAGCGGGACGCACGTCGATTTCTCTTGCGCGCGCGCAGGCGATAAATAACCGCGGGTAGTTCTAATTCCACGCGCCATATTTACGCGCTAGGTCGCGACAGCGCGTGGGCGGCCCGCGACACCGCAGAGTAATCAAAACGCAGTTGCAACAAGATATCAGTTACAGTAAAGTTGACCCTTATACTAGCCATCTAAGGCGTGTACCGGCCAGGCCTAACAAGTGTCGATACCAGATTTATAGCTTTACTTAGTCAATAAGAATGCGAATATTAATGTGTGAGGTGCATATACGGGCAATACTTATATATTTATACTTGTTTATTGGCATAAAACTATTTCACAAAAATGTTGCTGCAATGAACACTAATTAAGATATTATTACTAAGAATAAACCACATTTAAACCTTAATTAGATACCTTTTTATTTTTTACTCAATTTGTAAATTTAAAGTTAAATGCTAAAAACTTGTGTAGATTTTTTTATTGCGTTTTAACTTACAAAAAACGTGAAATTACGTCAAAAAACAAAGTCAAACGATTGTCTACTCTGTGCTACTCTATACTCTATGCTTCTTGCTCCTTCCTCTCTGGGAGACCTTTATCTAATAGACGGGACTGGCTATTGTAGGATCAAGTGCTAAATTATGATCGAATCATGTTAGATTTCACGGGAGAGATCATTCCGTGTAACTACTTTCGCTTTATGCGTGGTGCTCAGATAATAATCGCGCGAAATAAATACTACGATTCTAAATTCGAAATGTCCAACGGGTTCTGTAACGGCAAGTTATGGTCTCTGGTATTGAGATGCAATGGTGGACTTTTCGCTGATTTCCAAGATAGCTCCGATGATATTTTATGAGGCTTTCGAGACTATTTCCTGGTTTTAGAAATTAAATTCTAGCTCTTCGAACTGGGTTTGTATCTTGTTTAGTAAGGTAATTTTTAACATCAAAAGTGTGGTTTGAAATATAGTTAAGAATTTGTCTAGGTTGTTACCCGGAAATCATGAACAGTGAAGTTAAGAGAAACATACTTATCCCAGGCGTTCCATGTGTAGTACTTTTATCTTGCCTAATCTCATTTTATTACAGATGTCCATACCAGGTGGACTGCGGGCTCATTATTATAAAAAGGTACAATTTGGAGCAAAAAGGCACCCTTAAAGAATTCACTAAATCTTAAATCTTCCCATTATTCCACGAGCTTCTAAAGATAATAAACTTAGTCTGATTCTCTCTTCCCTTATCGTGATAAGCGGTTAGAAATAAAAAAGAAAATCAAAACTATGTAAAATACTAATCCACAATTTCGGCCAGCGTGGGTAACTAAACTATAAGGCTTAAAATCCGATCTCTTATTGACCTCGAGTATGTATTCAGGGTACATACTTATTAACCTCAAGTATGTCGCCATCGACATGAACTCATTATTGTCCCACTGCTGGGCATGGGTCTCCTCTCAGAGTAAGAGGGATGTAAGCCATAGTCCACCGCACTGGCCAAATGCGAATTAGTAGACTTCACACATTTTTCAGAACGTTTTGTGTGTTTTTTTAAAGAACTCTCAGGCGTGCAGGTTTCCTCACGATGTTTTCCATAACCGTTAAAGCAAGTGATAATTAAATTTTAATACACACATAACTTCGAAAAGTCAGAGGTGCGAGTCTAAGATTTGAACCTCGAACCCCCCCATTGAGAGGCCGAATTTCAACCATTAGGTTATCATTGCTCAGTGGGCTGAGAACTGCTCGAGTTTGTACTAGGGGTTAATGAATGTGTACCTTCCATATAGAAGGCGGCAAAGGGTACATGGTAAATGTAGGTAGATAAATCTATAATGGCCAGGGTCATTTTGATTTGGGGTATACACATGTATGTATGTACGTACGTAACGCGTCAACTACTACCGAGCGGACGTGGGCGTGTCGACATACAGATTTATTGCACGAACTCTCCTCAATGAGACAGACATTAAGGACGTTAAGTATAGCATTTGAAATGGAGAAGGTGGGCGCTGGCTAAATTTGACGTGATTGTGTAGCGTGGTGAAGATCTATCGGTCATCACGTAAACTTATTGTTATCCTACTACAGGGCACGGGTCTCATCTCAAAGGACTTAGGCCATATAGGAGAAATTCGAAAAGAACTCCCAGACGTACCGGTTTCACCGGCGGTTCTGTGTCCTTCACCATTAGAACAAGTGACAATTATTTTTTCTCTGATCTCAGTCAGTGATCTATCAGTACTATATGTTGACTTGTACTTACTTCGATTTTTTAATGATAGAACCCAACCTCTGATCACAGTAGGTATTGTACGTACACAACCCTTATTAAATTTATTTCTAAGTAACTTTATTAAAACCGATTGATTCACTATTTTTTATCACTGTTTGTTATTTCAATGCGTGCATGGAGTTATCCTCTACATTGGGTTGATTAGAGCATTCGCAATATTGATAACGAGTTACAAAAGTACAAAAGACTATGTTATTTAGTATGTGATCTGGCATATCACGACACATGCAATAGTAAACGCAAAATTCTGATATTCCTGTTAAACTTCTTATGAAGTATAAAGACCACAAGTCTGTGTAGTCCTCAGGGCTAGAAACGTAGCTGTGATCAACTGTTGCTAAGACTCGTATACTCTGATCAGATGAATTGCTGTCTCATTTGTTTCTGAAGTGTAATCAAAAGGCCAAGATAACTTATTAAGTCTTAAAGTTAGAACTGAAAACATCATACATTTAATTAGTCTTCTACATTTTATCCTTTTTGTCGCTTAAAAGCCAAGTCTAGAATAGTAAACATTATTGCTAAATAAAAATATGTATTGGAAGCAAAATCGAAGTCAGTGAAAGGTAGAAACCTAGATAATAATCAGCTTTCGGTCGTTCTGTTGTTTATGTAGTTATTATGAAGATTTGCTTCGTTAACATAATAATGCAGTTTATACTTCGTTTTGTCCTGTATAATATCTATTTCAGCTGTTGTTGCTATTTAGAATTGAATTATGCGTTTTCGGTCGAAGCTTTGTATGAATTGTATTTTTGGATTTATCGTATCCGGGTCGTATTCCATTCTTTGCGATTTATCTGTATTGATATATGTTTTTATTCGATATTGAAATAAATTTTAAGCACGCGGTAATCAATGATGCTATTTTCTTTATTTAAACTAAAGACAAAATATAAAACATTGTAACTTGAAACGGATTTAAATTTTTAATTTGTTTTGTTTTTTAATTTAATATTAGAGACAGACACTTCAAGTTACGCACGAAAAAACATATTTGCACAAAAAGAAAACAAAACAGAGAAGCATATAGACATAGCTGTACAAAGGCACTTATTCATTTGTATACATAATACGTAACGACATAATTTATGCTCCATTAAAGCATCCGAATAATTAACTTATCTCTTCAAAATATGTGAATACTGAAAGTCTGAATGCACATATATGTAATCGATGTACAACGAAATCGTATTAACACTCATATGTTTTCATACAAATTCAAAATACATGACCATTAGCAACTTAGAGCAGTAGAGGGACCTCTCCCGAGCGACAACCCGGGTATCAACAATGGATCGTAGGCGAACTGGATCGCTCCGAGCCTACGTCCTGGCTTGTGTGACGTCACATACTCTACCAAAATACTTTCTATACTCTAGCCTGGGATTTCATGTATATTAGGATATTTCCACACTGTATACATAAACACCCAACCAAAATAGTTGTATTTTATCAGTCTTCCAATGAAAGGTATAGTTAAAGCACATTTAATAATTTATGCCATTAGTTAATGTAGTTTTATATATTTATGTAGTAGGAAAATACAAAATAAATAAATAAAAGAAACCGACAAAATAAAGAAATTCCCCCCCTTTTGAAGTTTGTTAGAAAGTAAAACGAGTGAAAAAGATTTTGGACATAGGAAGAAAATTTTCGGTATAATTATATCCAGTAATGGGATTTTAGATAAATGTCTCGATGGGGGAGATAACGGACGGACGGTAAACGGGAGAGACGTGATAGATAATAATTCGGCGAATAAAAAATATCTGCATGATATGTAGTTGCTTCTGCATTAACTTTATAACTTATATCACATCAAAATATTCTATAGAAGATTAGAACATCCATTGTATTTAACAATTATTTCACAATAAGTGACCGAAACCGGGGCAAACGTCTAGTTCAACTATATTCAAATGTAACAAATATCTCCGCATGATTTACAGTCGACCTCTTCCTGCACTTTGATACCAGCGCTACACAAATAAATTAATCTCTAATTGGCCCGATCCTATCTCTCGTTTCATAAGCACCATCAAAATGTCGTCCAGATATAAAAATGTCACTGCTACTGACATTTCGGATCTTAATCCGAAGTACGGCGACGGGAAAGTGATCGGCTTTGACGCACGAACCTTTTCTGAAGCGTGACTCTCAGTTCAACGGATCTCACTCGCGCCGGTCCGATGAGCAAAGGTAAAATTAAAAGAGCTCAGATCCGTAGGGATCAATATATAGATATTGTTTAGTACAGATTGTAATAAATGAGAATGAATATTTAATTTGTCTTCCTCGTCCTCTGTAATGTGTAAACAAGTAACATACGAATATATACAACTACTTTGAATTAAATTTTATTTGACTTTAATTGCATTTTCTTACTACATCTGTCCTTCAAATATAAAATTGCAAAATTTTATTTATATACAAAGAAACAAACAACAGTTAATATGGAAGTGACATGAAAAAATATGTTGTATTTTTAGTAAAACTTGATACTATCCTATTATACAGGCTGAGAAATATTGGCCACGAATCGGTTGCAATGTGCGTTACACTTAACATTTTGGCGTCTAACTTTTTTGTCCCCAAACATAATGTCTGATTACAATATGTGTATGACAGCTATTGTATGCTTTTATTTGTTCAATACATACCTTCGTCAGTGGACAAAAACATGAACCACTTTTTGTCCTTACGGTTCGCAAGGCGATATTAGATTATGTCACATTGAATAATAACTTATTTTTGCTACATGCTATGTCATTAATTTGGCTTCTATAAACTAGATACTGATCAATCATATGCATGAGTAATAAATGTCATAGTTGCATTTGCCGTTTGGTGACCTCGAATAAACCACTCCTTGAGTTCGTGGATGTTGTAGGAAGCAACTGAGTTAAGCAGGATTATGGGACTCTGGTAGCACCACCACCACACGTATTTCTGCCTAATAACAACAGTGTTCAGCGCTGTTGTATTCTGGTGTGAAGAGTGTGGCAAGGGAGACATACTTAACAAAGGCGTTCCAACTTATTCCTCAGAGGCAACGCATCTGTAGCTGACCTCAGGTAGGATCTTATCTGGGGTTAATTACAGATGTCCATGAGCGTCAGTGGTCACTTACCATCAAGTGGGTTA
This sequence comes from Telegonus apastus, assembly GCA_018250635.1. Lineage (NCBI taxonomy): Eukaryota > Metazoa > Arthropoda > Insecta > Lepidoptera > Hesperiidae > Telegonus > Telegonus apastus. The sequence continues at coordinate 15,561 of DWNY01000021.1, read as the reverse complement.
CATGCTCATTTTTTACTTCCGTAATATAATAAAAATAACATTCGCCAGATGGTAGAACGAGAATGATTCCACCAAGCAGGTACCACCGCCGCACCCATTGTGAGGGTCGATGATCAAGTGCATGCTCATTTGCATTTCATTGAAAAAACGTACTGCAGTCATCAACACGCAAACTAATCCCAATAACACCAGCAAATTTCCATGGAGATTGCGTATTTTTTGCCATCAGAGAACGTTACTTTTTTCCTGTTCTAGTCTTAAATATTTAACGCATCGCCATTGCGAATAAGTCCAACAAACAAGTAACTATCAATGCATTCTCACGCTCCTTATCTGCCACGAAACTACTTAGCCAAACAAAGAGTAATTGCTTCAAACAAAACAAGTTACATCTTACTAGGAATCGATACAGCATCTGTCATACGAACCGGTTAGGGGCAGATCATTTCATCCACAAATAAATCATCCATCCGTCACGGCGATGGCTGATATCGACAGCCCATACATCAGAGGCGAACGACCTCGGACGCTCGATGCAATTGATGCTGAGGTGCGACCTTTAGGTCCTCATCATCGTAGGCGGATCCTCATACATTCCCTCGGTGAGGATCGCGACTTTGATAGTCAATGCATTCGTCATGACTGATCCACAGTCAATATCCAGTTGCAAATTCAAATCACATACAAAACTTACATGTTTTTTTACAAATATCTTTTTGTGTTTTTTACTATTTCAATTCTATTTTTCTATTTTTGTTTTCTCTTATTTTCATTGCGTACTTGTCGTCAATAAATATTTTGTCTTTTTCAAATTACAAAAAAAAAATGTTTATAATGTAACTTCTATTAGGTAACTATACGAGTTAGTCAAGATAAGATTGTTTACTTAAGAGTTCTTAGTAATGTCTTCCTAAATGTTCAAAAACTTTTATCAATGAAACATAGCTTATGACCTAAACTATCGAAAAGTCATTTAAAATATGTAGTTTTAAGTTCAGTATTCATAAAAGCTAAAGACTTTACGTTGTAATTATATAGATTTTTGTATATGATTGAACTCAGAAAACTTTACGTGCTGCATCCGGCAAGGCTTACTCGTATCTATCTGAAAAGTTTGTAGTATTTTTTATAAAATGACGTATTATGACATATGACACGTACAGAGGTGAATGACCTGGGTTGGTGTCTGATCATTACGTGTCCCGATGAGCTAACCGACCTTTAGGTCCTCGTCAGCGTGGGCGGATCCCGCCCTGAGTGTGACCTCACAGTGACTTTTACGCACGTTAAACTGAAATTAATCTTATTAATATTTTAAAGGTGGTAAGGTCTTTGTAGTTCGAAGATGTTGCGCTTAAAAGCAGAAAGGAATTTTGAATAGTTTTGATTTTACTTTAAATAATAGATATTTGGCTTTAAATTTCGCAGTTTCAGCAACTTAACTTGATTAATTAATGAGTTTCTGCTGCTTCGAACACACTATTAAAAAAACGGATTTCTTTCTCTTTCAGTTTTTAATATTTCAGTATTATTTTCTAAGTTAAGAGATGCAGATTAAATCTTAATATTAGAAGTATTTTAGTAGCAATAGAAATCCACTTAATTTCCATACTAAGTACTATCATGTTATTGATTGCCTAAGTTAAGTTTAAAATACGCGCTAGACAATATTTGACTCATCCCTATTAACACCTAAAACTGGCCACAAACACCACTAAAAATCGTAAGCATAAAAACAATAAATATTGTCTATGGAATGTAAATAACTTGTACTGGCACGTAAGCCGACTAATCCCGCTCGCGTGGGCAGAATAATGAAGACATTTGTCGCAGCGCTCGCTTCTACAAGTGTTATCCTCCTCATATCGCCTTAAACTCCAAGAGCACATCACATTAGAATGTTATTAGACGACTCATTTGCTTTCGTTTATTTTGTCTCTAGTTTTAATATAACGAGAATATATATTATAACGAGAATGCAGTTCACCTGATTGTTAGTCGCCACCGCTGCCCGTAGACACACAGATAACCTTACCAATCCAGAAAACAGCATTGCTTTGCTGTTTGCATCCCATGGTTCATTTGCTGCTTCAATTATATAAAAATCTATTAGCAGGAAACCTTCTCTACATACTGTGAATCAAAGTCAAATCATTACTTTCCGCCGTTTGTATGCTAATATCTTTCAAACTACACACCGGATTTTAATTCTGTTTTCATCAAAAGATAGAAGTGATTTAAGAACAAGGTTTATACATATAAATGATACATATAGATGGGTTATAATAGTCTATACAAATAAATAAAACTGATGTGTCTGTTTGTAATGTCCAAATAACAACTTTTTACGAAATGCATATGAAAGTATATAACAAAAATAAAATTATAAAAAAAATTGTCTGTCTCTCTGTCGGTCTGTCTGTCTTTCAGTTTGGCTGAGGTAATCTTCTAAGCGGCAGGACTAATTTTGACGGGACTTTCACTAAAAGATAGCTGAAGGACTAAGGCGTAACTTAAGCTACTTTAACATTTGAAATAAGCATTAGCGCGTGCTCTACGCGCATGCGGCCGCCCTCGCGGGCGTTATTGTCAGTTGCTAATTAACAAATACCTATCAATGTAAGTCTTTTTACTATTTTAGCGCGGGTGAAGTCGCTAGGATCAGGTAGTTATACAAATAACTAATGTCTATGTCAAAAATGCGTTATTTCTTTTAAATGCAGCTTAACAAGTTAAACCTAATTTTCCCTATAATTAATGTTTTTCTTATAGATGAATTAAAAATACATATACAAGTTTAATTTTTGATGTTTTTAATTATGGTAGAATTTCGACCATTGCGACTGGTCTACTAGTAATAATTAACCTTAGATGCTTTCAGCATCATTACGAGTACCAACCAGATCACAAGTTTACAAAACAATTGATTCGACCAACACTTAAACGTTATTGTTATGACATCAACACACTCTCGTTCGTAATGTTATGGCAAAATGTTTGTTGTTTGTAGCCACATTCGGTAACTTGTTTTGGTATTTGCTCTTCTGATAACGGATCAGTTATGTCAATATGTGTAATCATTAATGTGCGTATCTGGAAGTTTATTTTAACTATTTTTGTGTGGGTACTTAATCGGTTTACTGATATGTATATTTTTCTTTTGACTACATCCACATAATTTTAGTAATTTTATACAATCATATAATGCCAACGCCTATGACTAATTTAAAGAAAAAATGGTGTCATAGACGAACATGAAGGCTTCTGGAACCCACCTGAAAAGATATTAATTTGATCACCAGTTACTTTGATCTGTTACTTTGATTATGACTTTGTTACACTCTCGCTGACACATCTGATCTTATTGTACCTACAAAAAATTCCGATTTTGTTATTCGTGATTCGGTAACATGCTTTCATCTGACCGCTGATTAATTATATCAATAACTGATCAATTATATTAATCGCGCAGTCACACAAACACGTCAGCGTTTTATATTCACCCAAACAACCGTTTGTCATAAATATAAAATCTTTATAAACACCAAATTATAAAACAATTGATTGCAGTTCTAGTATGGCCCATTGTCAGGATACCTCTCCTCATAACTGAAAGAGGCCTATAGCGTATTCCATCACGCTGTTCTAACGTGGAATATCCAATGACTTGGACCGATACCTTTATACACCCTCCAAAACGCGGAATCTTACACGAAATTTTGCCACTATCGGTAAGTCCCGACTGCACCTGATGTTACTTAAGTTTAAATAATAGTTCGATTAAGATCTACATTAGCCGCGGGGCTATGCACTGTAAATAAACGCTATTAACGATAAAAGCGTGTGGTCTAAAAGCTATAGCCTTGAACCTTTTGAGAATCTTCAGTAAGTCCTGAATAGACTATAATTAAAAAGGTCTGAATAGCATTATGCGTAACGAAACAATCGACTAAATAAAGATGCATCGTACAATGGTTAGAACGGGTGCTGGTGGGATATTCTGTATATCAGTAGGATTACCATATATATTTAAGAGTTTCCTTTTATACTGGTATGCGAAGACTACTGTTCAAATCGTCAGTGACTCTTCGATTAATCAAGAGGATAATTAATTTTGTGGTTGTGCTTTATTCTTATAAATGACATAGAATCCGAATCCTATCCTACCTATTTCTAAGTGCTGACAGAATCTAACATACTCCGTTAATTGTGCCGTGGGATAGCGCTGCTCCTGTCTTCCCGCAGATGTCTTAGGAAATGTGGAATAAGAGACAAAATCCAGAGGAAAGACAGCAACGCCTATCTGTAAGGTCACAACCTATGGTAAACCCACTACGGTCACAAGACGCATACTAGGCGATATGACTATTGACAAAAAACCCCTAAGCCAGCAGTACACCAAAGGGCCCTATCATATTTTTTATTTTATCACAAAAGGTCATCACTAAGTGACAGTAGGTATGATATTAAATGTTAATTTTTATTATAAACCATACTAAACAAAACTATATTTATCATTCCATATACGCTTTGACATTTGGCACCGATTTCCGGCCGGAAGGCACATTTGGTACCAAGGTTCTAGCGTGGGTGGAATCCCCTTATGATCATAAATTGAGCTTCGCGTCATAATTTAAGTTAGATTTAATTAAAATGTTAAAACTTAGACTATTTTGCTGTACTTAGATAGTTCTAGGTTTATATAACGCAGAATCCACTGTACTTATCAGCGATGTCATCAATGAAAATAATTTCGTAGCTGGTCCGTTTTGAAAATCAACACTCAATGGAGAATTATGACGTACCTAGTAGTCATGGTTTCATTATCGGGTGGTCCCAGTTACTTCTCAGGAATAGCCACAGGTCCCTAGCAATTGACTTAATACCAAAATAATAATACTGAGGTTACGAAGCCAGTCTCAGTTCTACGTAGAAGGGGGTAAAATGGAGCTTTTGGGCCCCGGGCGTCATCAGGAGGCACCAAACCTTTTTAACGATCACAAATTCGAATTGACGTTTTATTCTGGATGAATGGGAAATGATACAAATACAAACACAAAATCTTTATTTGCAGAATAAGTCGGTACTTTGGTCTTCATTTCAATCAATTGAATACCAGATGTTTACTTAAGTCAAGTTGTAAAATATCATTATGTCCTGGTCCCTTTACTGATATGGTCATCTTAGTCCGGCTTAAGTAAAGTCCTCAGGCGTCCATGAGGGTGTAACCCTAGTACAGATTTATGGCACAAGGTTATTGAATACACGTGTAACAATAATGAGTGTTGGATGACTTACAATACGTATTTCATTGTCCGTAAATCTTTAGTATAATGTTTCTTTCTTTATTGACTAGGTAACTATATTTCACTCTAAAATGTAATGTACAAGTAACGTAAAGTGGGGCATTTAGGATTGATATTAACCTGTTTTTAAAGTATGATTGAACTGTAAATAAGCATATGGCATAATATGGGCACTCATAGCATATAGGATATAGGCAGACCCGCCAGGTTAATTTCGAAGTTATGTGCCTTATTGGAAATTAATTATGACATGCTTTAACCGTAAAAGAAAAATCGTGAGCAAACCTGCACACCCGAGAGTTCTTTTAAAAAAGTTATCAATTTCGATCGGTATTGTTTACGGAAATGGCAATTTTGAAATTGCTTAATTTTATTTACCAAAAAATCAAAAGCGAGGTGATTTCCGTATCACGACATCAAAATTCCAAAATTTTTAAAGGTGAAGGGATATGCTATTTGTACTCATTGTAAGAACTTGTAAATTAATGCTAAAAAGCAAGCAATAATTTTAGTACATTGACAGGCTACAACGATAAATTATTGTCCTTATACCTTTGTGATTATTTTACACTAGTTTTTCCCCGTGGCTTCGCTCGTGCTAATGTGTAATTGTACAATTGCATTAATAACAGTAATAATATAGTAGTCAGAAATAGAATCCTACAGCTTTAAATACAATGAAAATGTAAGTAATCCATGTCAACAGACAGCGGTATATAGGTAGGTACAATGTAGGTTTAATAGATATTTTTATCCCTCCGGAATATCCCTCCTTTTATCGAAATGAAAAATACTCTATCTCCATACCCCTATGTATACCTACCTCTATATCTCTGGGCCCCTGGTAATGTATGTTCAAAATTTCATCATTATCGGCTGAGTAGTTAAGGTGTAAAAACGTTGCAAACAAACAACCTCACATTCGCATTTATAATAAATACGATGTAATAGTGTATAGGTCTTTTATAACTATAGGTATAAGTGTCTTCTCAATGAAGCTCTGTTAAATTGAATTTTCCAACAGTACGGACGGTAATAGAACTTTTTATTTCATGCATGCATGCATTTTTGTTCCGATCTACTTAGGGGTAGTACCATTTGTGGCCAGTCCCATACAAGACTTTTAAGATCTTATCTTTGATTACAGATGTCTATGAGCCGCTATAGTCACTTACCATCAGATAGACTACAACATTTTTTCTTCCATATTATAAAAAAATACAATGGGTGAGAGTTACGGTTTACAATCACAAGGACTGAGCTTTCAGTTGCCAGTCCAGTATTAATAAATATATAACAAATAACACTTTCTACACTCATAGCCCCAAATTAGGGTTTTCTCTTGTATTGCGGGGGCCATAAAAACACACAAAGAAGAATACACAAACACCGAGGCCAAGAACAGAAATCTAGGATCTCTGTCTGGCCGGGGATCGAACCCGGAACCCCCTGCGTGTCAGACCGTTATAGTCTACTATAATAATTCCATATTGCTAATTTCCTCTCTACCGTCAAATACTCTATCACTAAAAGACTTATTAACCCCGACAGTTTTATTTCTACCCCTACATTTTACCTTCCATTATGCTTGCCATAGCCATCTCCATTAGACTTCCTGATATATTCATTATTCACTTTTCATTTCACTAAATACAATTTCCATAGCCCATTATGTAGACTCTAAACAGATTCAATGCGGTGCCCCAGGACATAACTTAGGCTTTATTTGAATTACTGTTATTTTGTACATCGGATCCGAGACCCATGAATACAAGACCCACAGTGAAAATGTATACTTAACGACCTTGGCCCAGATTCTATGTCCACATATTGTATAATCGGAAAGAACCATTTACCCATTATCGTAAAATATGTTCGCATAGGCCGTTAATATTTAAATTATAAGCGTCGCTTAGAATGTAAAGTTATACAGATACAGCTCAATAATGTTGCTAGGGAGCTGTTTGTCGATAACAGCGCTTCCGGGTGTTAAGACGTGAAATCGACACAATCATACTGATCATTTTCAAGTTTTCGTACCCAAAGGATAGAAAGTGAACCCTATGACTGACCTTCGCTATTTCTCCGTCTGTCACAGGACTCACCCGTCGATAAGTATTAGATAGACACATGAAAAACAGAGTGTATATCAATAAGGCCACTTTAACAACAAATGTTAAAATTCGGAAAGAAGGGACTCCTTTTTTCCTCATTTAAAGAATACTGATATTCGTCTACATTATTCGGATTATTTATTGAAGCGTGATAGGCAGATGGTTGATATTTTCACAATGCATGAAGGTACATTTACACGTACTTTTATGATGACAAGGGAAGAAGAAAAACTTGGTAGTAACCCTCCGTGGAATTCGACTCGTGCTTAGCCAGTTATGTATATAATATGAATATAATAGTGACGTCATTACAGTGACAGCACGTGCCAGCAAAGATGTTGACACGGGAGCGAAATCGCGACGGCTCATACAGTATAATTAGGCGCCTTCTACGTTTTATCTATTCTAAGGCCAAAAGATAAGGTAAAAACCAGTTCACCTTTAAAAGCAAAGTGTAGCATTACATTGCATACGCTTCCTAAATAAGTTAATTGTAATTTACAATCTAGATGCAATTGTGTAAATGTTATCTCCTACGTAACTTAATTGCAGTGCTCATAGACAAGCAACATAACGAGGATTCTAGAAAACAGAATGAGTCCAGTAAATATATTATCATGTTCACTGATTCAAATTCAATCAGTTGTAATGACATAAATGTTGTCCAATATATGATTTTTAAACGAGTGTAAAGTCGATTAATCCGCATTTTGCTAACGTAATGGTATCTTTACTCTGAAACTTTTTATTCTAAGAATTACGAGCCCAGCAATAGGCGAGATATAAGTTGATAATGGACATGATGATACCAATGCACAAAATACCTCTTTTGTAATTAAAAATAGACAGTAATCTATACCTGTACAGTGAGTTCTGCGTTTCGGTAGAAAAGTGTGAAAAGGATACGCGCTAACTTAGACCAGAGGCTATTTATTATCTTGGTCATCAGGAATAAATAGTACCCATGAATACTTGGAAAAAATTAGTTAATGTTACATTTCAATACGTTAACTGCTTATACCGTAAATATATTTTGTTTTAAAAGTTACGGATTTGCTTTCAAAAACTATCTCACTTTTTCCTCAACTCAAATTTCATCTTCTCTCAATTGTGAACAAAAAAAAAGACTGACATTAATTCGATATAAAACTCACTAACTGTCGCATAATTTCGAGTTCATTATTTATTTTGCCAGCACGCGCACAAGAATAAAAAAATGGCGAGCGATTGTTGTTTTCGGCGCCCCAGTTATTTCTTTTTTATTATATAAGTGTTGATGTACGAGAACGGGTGTCGTTCGAAAGTTGTCAGGGTCCAGTGTCGGACCAAAACAAAGGAGTTAATCTGTTTTGAACTATCACGACGGGTTCGTCGGCCGGTTGACATTTGACATGCGAATGTCAAGGTACGCGTCACCTGATAAACGTTATGGCTAATATGATGGATGAAACTTTACATGTAGACATTCATGTGGCAGACTGGTCCCGTGGCGAACTAAGTAGTATTCTTGTAAACAATGTATTTGGTCTACATTGACTTTTTTATGACTACAGCTGAAACGTATCGCAAGAACCGAACCGACGAATCGAATTTTGCATTTTTCGCAGCTCGTCATTGAAATAGGTCCTATTTGCACGTTGGACAGCTCAGATAAAGTTATCTTAATTTCAAATGTTTATTCTAAGACTCATCGATGAGTGTCCTCTGCCCGCGTTGACTGAGGCGCTCCGAGTAGAATCGAAACGCATTGCAAATAAGCATGCATATACATAAGCAACTTTTTCCCGGCAAAATGCAAGTGACGGGAAAATACAAATTAACGCGACCGCGTACTGTCAAGACATGGTATAGAAAAATATGTCGTTGGATAATAGTAGAGTCTAGCGATGCTTGGATAATCCTAAAGAGATTATGATAGGATTATGTATTTAAATCAGATTTGAATGGGTATATTTGCCCCATATACATTTTAACTTGAAGTGTATTCTAAAAGCAACTGATGCAAAGTTGTTATTTTATATAAAAAATAATATTTATGCATTTTTTATTTACGTGCTTGTTTTTTTTTTTGTATGATTATAAAACAAAACAAACAGCCAAGTGCGAATCTGATTTCATCCGTTCAAAAATGTAAGCTTATTCATTGGCGTACTGGAACACATTTTTCGTTTCGTGAAAGTCTCGTATCATTTTTCCTGACACGCGGGTCCCACACACACGCGTGAATCCATCCGCTGCAGTTTCTTAGCGGCCCACTTACGTGTTGCACGCATGACAGGAAAAATATCTATGAAACGATAGAATGAAATTGATACATACGTAGACGCGGACACAAACCAGCGTAACAATAAAAATGCCTTATAAATACTATGGCATCTCCACAAAAGCTTTAAAAGCTTAACATTATATACACACATATTACATACATGTGTACAACGCGACCGGGATCAAAAGGCGTGTTACGGAGACCTTGACTCAAATGTCAGTGGTATACTTCCGCGTTGGTATTATTGTCACCTGGAAAGAGCAAAACAAGAGCAACCGTTGAAAAGGTCGCGAACCAATTCGGTTCCATTTTCAAACTTACTCTTTTTGCGCGGTTTTTGTTTTTTTTTTTATTGAGTCACTGATGTCTGGTTAAGATATTATGATACGTTCGGTTTATATCTACGTATATGTGTTTATGTTATAGATCGATAACAATGAAGAGTTTTCCTTATTGGTGATTGTAGCAATTTCTTACAAACCTATTATTTATTTCATGTATACCTAAGTGTGTAGTAGGTACAACTTCTGCCTTGAAAATATACATATAATCAGATTTATAAGCTATCTGTCCATGGCCACAGATCCGTTGTAACTTTGAGGGCTAAACTGGAACGTCTTCGATAAGTAAGTTTTTTTTACGACACCCTAAAAATAAATATACCGCATTTTACACAGCTGTTATTAGGCAGAGATACAAGTTGAACCAGGAACGTTAATTCTATAGATTATCGGTGTAAACGATTTGTTAAGATATAATAAAACATAAATGATTTATTGTTTCCGTTACGTAATTTAATGGATATAGTTACTCGCAATTATGTGTAGTACATAGAATTAGTGGTCTTGTTAGCCTTGTTTTCCTTGTTACCTTTGACATTTTCCTTATTTCATCATGAGTCAAGGTATAGCCGTTTGTTATAAATGCTATAATATTTCCGTAGATAAGGATTTATGTACATATCTACATTCGATCATTAAAGTAGAACTGATTATAATAAATATGGTGATTTTCTTACTTGTTCAAATCCAAGGACACTAATGCCAAATCTATTTCTGTGTAATTGTGTACTGTTAAAGTTCATGCTGTTGTGTTCTGGTTTAAAGAATGTGGTATGGAAGAGACATGAGTTGGACCGTAGTATTGCCGTGACCACAATGCATGCTGGTCGTCATCGCTGGTCAAAGTCGCTAGTCAATCCAACTGGGTCGATAGTAAAGAAATTAAAACCACGTATTATGAGTGCCCGTTAAATATTAATATGAGATACATAAGGTCCATATTATATTATATTAACTTGCTGTTTATGTACTTTTTCTTAAAGATCTCTCAGGTGTGCAGGTTTCCTCCCTATGTTTTCCTTTACCGTTAAAGCAAGTGATAATTGTTAATTTCTAATACGCACATGACTTCAGAAAGTCAGAGGTGCCTGAGATTTGAACCGCGGACCCCCCGATTGAGAGGCCGAGTTTCAACCATTAGGCTATCACTGCTTTATTTATATTTACTGAAAGTTTTAACCTGAAACTGCTTAAGACAAGGTATCTACTCGAATCTCAGATTATTGATATCTCAAAGCCGATAGGTGTTACGGTATTAAGATTACGTCATATTACCATAGGCATTAAATAATAATACAATGACGCACATTTTCAACAATGGGGAAAGAACTAAAGAGCAAAGGTGAGTCATAAGAGCCGATTTGTGACAAAAATGTAGAGTTCGGTATCGATAACCATTTCTAAATCCTACACGAGTCGTTTACGGAACGTTTGACCGCGTGTTAGTTGCCACGTGGGCGGTAGGGCTGGCAGTTTCTTAATGTTATACTTATGACACTATTTTAAAGGTAGAACTCTTTGTGGTTCGACTCCAGCGGAACCACCGCCACTCCTATATCTGCCTTATAACAGCAGTGTTAAGCGCCGCTGTGTTCTGGTTTGAAAGGTTTGGTAAGGGTCACATACTTATTCGAGGCGCTCCAACTTAGACCTCAGGGGTAAGACCGCATCTGTAGCCGGCCTCAGGTAGGGCTGTGATCTTATCAGGGGTTGGTTACACATGTCCATCGGCGGCAGTGGCCACTTACCATCAGATGGGCTACATACTCGTTTGCTACTTCCATATCATTTAAAAAAAGACTAAGCTATTATTTTTTGGGCATAGGATCGATGCCGGGTTATGTTGTATTACCCATTAAAACCCCCCGGTGATCGTCCTTAGCATTGCAAAGAGGATATCCCGGAGGCACGCAAACGGAGCAGCCATCGAACACCCAGATGAGTGTTCAACTCATCCCACCATCTGGTGTTTACGAGGATATGCGACCACACATTCTTCCCATGGTCGCTGATCGGGCGGTACGAGCTCCTACTCATGCCGCCCGCAGCCCCGGAAGCCCCCTTATAATCGCCTCTTACGAAAAGCAGGGGACACTGCAGCCCTATTCTTGTCCCGGAACTACAGGGACAAAATACTCTATCACAGTGCTTAGTTTAAAATAGCACTGGATATTGTAGACGTTCAAACGTGGTAAATTTAATTTTAATTTTCACTTGACGTATGTTCATTTGATGAATAACGAGCAGTGATAGCCTTTTGGTTGAAACTCGGCCTCTCCGAGCTTCAAATCCCAGGCGCGCGCCTCTGACTTTATCGAAGTTATATGCATATTAAAAAAAAATCTCACTTGCTTTAATGATGAAGGAAAACATCGTGTGGAAACCTGAACACCTAAAAATTCTTTAAAAAAAAGATCTTGAAAGTGTTCGAAGTCTACCAATTCGCACTTGGTCAGCGCGATGTTCTATGGCCTCTCATTCTGAGAGGGCTTTTTTCTGACAATAATGCGTTAACGATGATGTGAGTGGAATGAACATTACAACGATAAATTATAACCATAAGAGTCTAAGCAATAAATTAAGGCAAGACAGTGTAAGGTAATAAATCGACATACAATTAACTAGATATTCCTCGTAGAATGAGCCATACATGACATCTCGACCTGACAGCCCTGTGGCCTTTGCCGTATGCCCGGTGCAGTCATTGCGTGAATCACGTTGTTTTGCCTATTCATTGGAAAATGAAGCCTTTACCTTATGACGACCGTAGGTGAATTTCATTAGTGTATGTAACGTCAAGGTTATGTAGGTAACCTTTTTTTATTATATTACAAACGAGCATATACTTATCTGATCGTAAGCGGGCACTGTCGCCTGAAGACGTCTGAAGTTAAACCCAGATAAGATTAGGATTCCTATCTGAAATATATTCCTATCTAAATTGTAACAGTTCGGATAACTATTTCTCCCTCACAACAAGTCTTTTGAAAAACGCTTTTTAGTTACCGGGAAAGGTTAGGTTGAGTATTAAACTTGACCAAGTTATGTATTCGAAAATTTTGATTTTTTACTACACCTAACCGTTTTTTTTTTAATTTTAAATTATCTTAGGTACGTGTGTCTGCATACCTTTTTATTTCCACTGTTGAGCGTGGTTATCTCGCTATATGTCGAATAATCTCATATATATGAGAAAATAACGGTGGAGGAAAACCTGACGAGGAAATTTACAAACGTAAAATTTCTTCTAATTTTCTCAATATATTAATCCTACTAATCCATTTAGCCATCATGATGGACTATAGTCTAAACCCTTTGAGAAAAGTGCTAAGTTTAGCAGAGGATAAGAAAGCTACTTCAGTTAATACATTACTGAATTTAGTATCATGAAATACTTGATAATAAAAACATAAAAGTACACAAAGAGGAATATCTTATCATGTGAACAGCTATAGAAGCCAGATAAGAATTTACACGCACGTGGGTTGCGAAAGGTGCCCTATGTGACCAGGTGACGTCACTGCATGAATAAGCGAATCCTTTGCGAAGACTCCGCTGCTTATGCTCGCCTGGTATTTAATGAAGCAATTGATTTTAATCCTTCCTAAGGTGAGGTTTTATAACAATTCTGTTGTTTGTAGTCGTTTTGACATATTATAATTTACTGAAACCCATCGTTTAATGAATGAACTTAACTAATTTTTGTTTTTCTGTAACGCCATACTTATTTCTGCCTAATAACAATAGTGTTAAACGTTTGTGTTCTGTATCTACTATCGTTTGCTCATTGTATAATATTAAAAAATCTAACCATATAAAATATTTGCTTATTAGATAACATCTATGGTATTTCTCTTTGTATCGCTTTATTTCTATACAAGTGCAGGACACGTATTGGCGGCTTATAAAACAAGTATGTAGAAATGTAACCGCGCACGTGGGCCGCGACATTTGCCCTGCGCAGATGACGTCACTGCGTGAATCGGCTGCACATTTTCCATCTATTTCGTATTTATACTTGCGTAATTTATGATCTCCTGGTGTTCAACTAATATGTGTTTTATATTTTTAGTGAACTACTTATATCTAAAAACGTTTAAACAAATAATCTTTAGTTATTAAACGATTATTTATTTTTCTAAAACTATATTAATTCGTAGTTTTTTCTCAATTTATTAAATTATTATATTTTAGTAAAATGATCCTGCATACCAACACCGAATCTACATATATACACAGTGATGTCTGCAAATAATGGTGAAAATACTCAAAGAATTTACGGTGGCAATTGTGATAAAAAAACTTAAAATGCTCAAATATGTATATTTATAAAATCTATTTCACTGGTTAGGTATATAAATTCTAAGCCGTATAACTTGTTTGAAGCAGACATTATCTATCCTGGATAAATCTCTTGAATCTCATCTAACTTCATACATTAGTCGTGCGTCTAAAACACACCTATTTATCACAGTTAAATAGCATTTAGATCAGAGCAATGCCATGTCTACTATTGTTAGCGTCCATCAAAATAATCCTCTGTGCTCAAGGTGCAGTGCGTAGGCGCGGGTCAGGCTTGGCTCTAACCAAGGGGCACACGCAAAGACATTCGACTATATAGGTATCTAGCAGTAAATGTAATAGACCAGATATTGGGTGTCAAAGTGTCCACGATGTGTGTGTGTGAAGCTGAAAGATGAAAGTATTTGTAGCCCTTATTGTTTTATATCTTACGCTTATTTTAACGTTTATCAAAATGCAATTAAATCGCATTTGAATGACAAATTTTGCGTGACTTAGATTCTTTTAGTAGATAGATAGATAGATAGATAGATGTGTTATAGTTAATATAGATGTAATACACCTAGTATTATACCTATATTATCTATATCATAAAAAAACTAAATATATTTGATACGATTCTAAAATATCTTAACTTAAAAAAAAATAATGCACGCAAACGTATAATTTTTATGAGACACAAACATTGCGCTGGATTTAACGGAAATTAGGTTTTAAAAGTACTGTAATACTTTTAATTATAAAAGAAATTGAAACTGTGCTGACAGTTTCAGCTTTCCGACCACAATAAAACCTAGTTTTACGGTTTTATGGTTATTTTATATTTACAGCAGCGTCGGCTTTCCCTCGTCATCATCATTAAACTTTCGCGACGAATGTGTGAAATAACCTTATAAATTTAATATGGAGTGAGGTGTTTATAAATCTTAAGAAGATAGGCGTGGTTATAAGATTATTTGCATAAACTTGCGATTATTAATACAATAAAAGTTCATAAGGTTTTCTTTCGATAATGTAGAAGTAAACTTCACGTATTCTTTTGCTAGGGCTACTTAGGATGTCCCTGTAGTCCCGGGACCAGAATAGTGCTACGGTATTCCCTGCCTGGCGTAAGAGGCGACTAAAAGGGGGCTTCCGGGGTTGTGGGCGGCTAGAGTGGGAGCTCGAACCGTCCATTCAAGCACCCCGGGAAGGACGGCGGTATGAGTGGTCGCATACCGCCGTAAACACCA
>DWNY01000020.1:0-27947 GCA_018250635.1 Telegonus apastus | reverse complement strand
ATACATGTAAACCCCTTTTTTAGAAATATCTGATTTTCATTACGTCAAATTGTATTTGAATTTATTAAAAAAAAATGGAGTATAAAATTCTTTCTTATTATTTTATAAACTTAATCGTTTTTAAAATAGCGTGCCGTGAGTTCGGAGCGCTCAGCCATAAGGTACCCTACTGACTGACATGTCATAGTGTAATTATTCGTTAATTAATATTAATATGTTTTATTATTTAATGGACAGCTATTTCATTTTATATAGATAATCGTAAAATTTGTTACTTTTCAAATATTAAATCTCATAAATTATAAATCGTTCATTTAAACATTTGTTAAAAAAATTAGATACATTGGAGAAGTAAACTTATTACAGAAGAGCCGCTTATAATTGGGTTCACTTGTTGAAATTGGAATTAGCCTTAAGGAGCTCTCATTATTACCTACACTTTATACGTCGTAAAATTTCAACGTAAATATTTCATTAAATATTATTCTGACACTATTTAGTGATTATAGATACTGATTATAGTACCTATATATAGAGTGGGAACGTTAATGTACAGTACTTATTGTCAATATATTTTTGTCCCACGGCTGGGCACATATTATATAAAATAAAGAAATATACCACAGGCACAAGTTCCTTCTTAGGTATGGAGGGGCTTCACCACGCTGTGGAAGTGTTATGTAATTCCTTATACACACTTAACTTATCATCAGAGGTGCATATCCTGAATGTTAGCCTCAAACCCCCAAAATTGGTAGAGATTCCTTTACAAATTAGGTATACAGTGTTAACATCTGGCTAAATAAATAACAAAGAAATGTTCATTAGGGAGCATGAAATATTCACGTTACAAAAGTATAATTGATTATACTTTTGTTAAAGTGGATATTTTAATCCCCACAATAACAACGACAACAAAACTGTACTTCACAAAAGTTCAATTTAAGAAACGACACAGGGACAACCTTAACAATAAATAACCTTAGTACGTGTCATGTGAGATGATACGAATGGATGAAGACGTCTTGGGTCACTACAAATTGTGAATGAATATTGTAATAAGAAAGTGTGAAGCTTGACCGCTTTCTTCCGGACAGACATTTCGTGACGTGGATATACGAAAAATTATCATGTTTTTTTACACTATTTGTTATCTCACTATCTTGTTCTTATTGTTATCGAATCCCGGAATCATCTTTTGATACTATGACCCTATTCTCTTACAGCTTAAAAGCCCTCTTTTATTTTTTATTATGCACTCATGCTTGTGACAGTTGTGAATACAATGGTCCTTGAACGCTTAAGGAATGAATAATGGCTTTTGGTAATCACTGACATTTAGAATACGACCGGTAGCTAAAGTTTTCTTTCTGTTACGACATTTTGGACGTCCCGAATGACGGAGCAGTCATAATACCGGTCTGAAATGCAGCGGGTTCAAACTTCAGCCAGACAGATATCTGAATGATGAATTTAGATATCTGTTCTGGATCTAGGTTTGGTTGGTTAGGTGTGTCTTGTATTTTTGTGTGCTAAGTGTTAGTAGAGAGATAACTGCGGATCATGATAATTATGTAGATTTTATTTCTTTGATTCATATTCTCATATATTTTTATGAAACTTTGATTCAATCACATTTAATAGTTAATTATATCTCTGTGTAATTGTACGAATTTAAATTTATTCCCGTTTTTAGTGAAGAATGTTAGCATGAAGCAAATAAAAGGTAATTAGAAAATGGCTGTTATATATAAGTACGTTGATATTTGCAAATGTTTAACGTAAGCTTGTCTTTGTAATTTAATGTAGTGTCGCATAATTATGTTTAGGATATGGGATACCTAAGAGCCGCTGCGTAGTTCGTATTTGACAAGGATCTAATAATTAGATATTAATTGGTTTATATTATTTGAACAGGATGGAACATTTAGTTTCATTGCGTTTCAATTTCTAGGCGTTTATTTCTAAGCAAGAATCTATAAAACAGTCTAAAATGTATATATGTATGTAGGTTTTTCTCGGGTTTAAAGTCCAGTGACATTAAAACTTTCCAGTTGTGGTCCATAAATTTTATCACACTAGCAACACACATTGCTTGCATACTTTTGACTTCAGGCACCGAGGAATGTTGAATGAGAAAACATTTCGTAGCTTACCGAATGCCCACGTTTACGTACACTACATACCTACCTTAAGTTATAGGTATTTACTATTTGAAAATATTTATTTGTTGTTAGTATAATTGTCATAAACTGCTAAGATGTATATACAGGTATGTACACTTTCACTTTGACTGATAAAATTTAACATTCGGATATTTTTCTTACCACGCAGGATTGGGTCAGTGTGCGATTCTTTTATGCGTACCACTTACATCCTATTGTACCGTAGATATTTTTGGCTTATAAGCTACAGCCTAACGGAACGTGGAGAGGTGGAAGCTGCTAAAGCAATTTAATTCACGGGCGAGGACTAGACACGTATGTGGACGAATGCCCGCATGACAAGTAAAAGGTCCAAATACGTGTTATAGTTTATGTTATTGTTATCCCAAGGTAAATATTTGTTGACGTTCATCTGTCTAAGGGTTGTGCGTAATACGTGACTCAGAATACTGTCTGTATCGCTTTTCCTTTTCGTTTTCTATGTCAACGAAATCATAAACATAAAATTATATTTCCTGTTTATATAAATATTTTTTGACTCCTGTCGTGCATTCTGCGTGAAAATGTGCTTGTATGATAACAATGTAGAGTAATGCTCATTCCATGTAAATTGAGCGTAATTCTGATCTGAAGTGTTGGTACTCAAAAGTAATAAAGTGTTTCGTAAAGTACAAATGGAGCAATGATAGTACTGTGATACACCTGGTGTGGAATAGTAATCGGGACAAACATTTTAATCGTGAAATCTACCTATACAACATCTCCAAAATGTTTTCGAAAGTATGTGGAGTCTATCGCTCCTGTTTTAGCCATGGTGGCTTATATATTACACCATTCTCATTCTTGCAGGAGACCCGTGTCCAGTACCTACAGGGACAGTAATGGGTTCATGATGTATACGTTCCGCATGTCGGCTATCAATCTTAACAAAGTAACTCGCAAATTGTACACATTAATCGATATATGCTGAGGTTTCGTTTTGTATTTTCAACATGTAACGGCCGCGCGGTTACCCCTAGGGATCATCCGTAAGCCCATATCTTTTTAGGGATCCGTGCGTCTAATAAAAAAGAGAACGACTTAGATCTATTCCTTATTATTTACAATCAAAGACACAGAAGAGTTACTTTCCAATATATAAAATTTACATATCTCGATTGAGATACCTTAATAACAAAATAATAAGTAAATTTTAGGTCTAGTTAATCTTATTATTGTTGGAAAATAAAACTTAGGTAGGTGTGGTCCAACAAAATATATAAATACTGTTCACAAAATTAATAACGAGTGTATTTCGATGCTGTCACGTTTACGTTTTTACGACGTGTTACATTAAACCGGTAAGTAATTCGAACACTTGCACTATTTTACGTAACTGACAAAACTCCAATTTTACAGGAGAAGGTTTTTTATATAGCTTTACGAACAAATGTGCTATTAAATTGGAACTTTGCGTAGAATAATATATAGTATCTAAGTAATTTTTTCGTGTATCATCAACATGGCCCTATTGGAATGATTTAAAATGATTTTGTACTCTGTACATTCTCTACACTCATAGCCGCACAGTAGGATTTTCTCCTGTGTCATAGGGCCGTGGAATCACATAGAACACCGAGACCCAAAACAGAAATCTAAATTCATCATTCAGATATCTATCTGGTCGGGGATCGAACCCGGAATCCATTGCGTGCCATACTGGTATGGTGACCGCTCCGCCACGCGGGTCGTCAGAAACGTGACGTTTTCTTAAAAATAGTAATAAGGTAAGCTTACGATAATGTGACAGGTATGGCTCGTTGATTTGTTTATTATTAGTTATTGATTAATTATGTTTTCATTCGTGGGCCCATCTAATTAGACCGGTCACTAAAGGGAACACTAAGAAGTATTATCAGGTACGTAAACAGGTTCCCTCATTTTTTTCTCTATTTTTTTTTTACAATGCTACTACTAGGTACTACTCCTAATTACTAGGAGTTGGAATTTCATACAAAGCGATCTTGTAGGTAAGCGATAAAACATTATTTAGTTAGGAGATTTATTTAAGGGTTATGTGTCATAACTGGAGTATGCTCGAGTTGGATTTAAAAAAATTCTTGGTTACTACAGCCTACCTGTATCCCGGTTTGAGGGGTGTGGAGACATTCCAACTTGGTCGGTGGTCTGAAGCATCTACGCATCTTTGACCAACCTCAGGTTCGAATTTAACCTTATAGGCGGCTGAGGCCAATGACCAACAAGTCGACTGTATGGTCGTTTGCTGCTTCTAATTAATAAAAAATAATATTATATTTGTAGCCCTTATTTTAAGATGTATATAATTAGGTAAATGAATAAATAAAGTATAATTTCCTTATACTGCTATAATAAAGAATGATTAAATACAATTTTCATTAATACTTCATACTAAGTACTAAGTTATACAATCATGCGGTTTATAACTACACTGATGATGATGAATGATTATTATGCTACTTAAACTTAATTGTTATTTTATTTATGACAACAATTAATCATATCATTTGATACTTAACTTTAAATGACTACCGTAAATCTCATTTGGTTCAATTTTGTTCAGCTGTCTACTACCTAATTGCGCAAAAAATATACTTCCAAGTGTGGCATTGTTTTACTAACAATTGCGATATTAATGGCGTACATTTACAAATTGCTTACACATTTTCTTCCAGACCTCAGTATTGTTCTCTTAATGGAGTGTCACGCCGTTTTGCATAAGTTTTATATCCTTATTAAATTAAAATAGATTATGACCTTATGATTTAAACAATGGTTCGTTGTAATGAATCCGCATATGTAGATACACTGAGTTGTAGACGACTTCGGGAAATCTGGGGTAATGTTGTTTTGCCTGGTAGAAGCATGTTTTGATCAGGTAGGTACCACCGTCACCCCTATTTCTAGCGTGAAGCAATTCATGTTTCGTAGTTGCCGGCTCCCTTACAATGATGTTACCATAGTAGTCCTCTTTTTGTTTTATGTGATGGTTACAGATGACCATTGGCAGTAGTGAGTACTTATAATCAGGTGGATTGCAGTGTCGCTTGCTACTTCATTGTTTTAAAAATGTTAGAAACTGTTTAGTACTATTCTATTTGTTAGCTATAGATTTGAATTTCACCATAAGTTCTCCAATCAGTAATTGTAGTTAAAGTGCGAGTCGAACTCTCAGGTGGAGTATTCCACACCACCAATTTTATATTTTTAATATTAAGCAGTAAGTAAAGTACATATGGTGAAAATTTTTATTTTAAATTTTAACCTTATTAGGTTAAATAGAAAAAAAACGATAAAAACTATCCTTAAAATGAACTTTCTACAGTTTTCTATTGAGAAAATCACATTCACACTGTTTTTCTGTTTTTCGATTTGTGCGTACATACAGGTTGTTATTGGTTGATTGAATAATTAAAAGAGCTTTGAGGAAATTCCGGAATATATCTACAATCAGGTTTACAATTCTTATCCACATAATTACCATTTTCCCTTACAACATCATCAAAAATTGTAATTGCTTCTTTGTTAATGAAAGTTACGAGTAGCTTTACATTTGTTATTGTTTCATGCGACTTCGTAGCTTTTTAATTTATTAAAAAGTTATCAAACTCTACTGGGAGACGAAGTAAGAACGAGTATAAAGTACAAAAGAGTATTCCTATACCGAACAATCCGTAAGTGCTTTGTAATTTAGTTATAAAGAGTTCTTCGCGACGTTTCAATACAACGTTCTATTCATCAAGTTAAATGTTAGTAGGAATAATAAATTACTGAAGTTCATTATTTTAAATATATTTCAATTGTTATAATTCAGTGGCTGACTAACTAACTGTATTATTGTTTAATTGTGATGCTGGTAAAACCTGCTGGTTTAAATTCTTTGTGTAGACCGGCACCTCCATCATAGTTCTGCTTAATAATAGCAGTGCTAAGCTGCTTTTACATATACAAACATTTTAAGTGGTTGACGCGTAGTGTGGCAGACAATAACATTTTTACATAGAGTATCATATTATACATAGCGTAGGGGAGCCAGACTAAAATGTGTTCATCGCAAAAAGAAAGCAAATAGGATTACCTATCTGACCATCTTTATTACATACAGATAGGTCTCTCATCTTCCTTCTTTCATTATTTGTTTGACACTCGCACTCACAGCTCTGCCTGTGAATCCCGTATTTTATGTATAATAACTATGATTTTAATACAATATTTTGACAGGCACTGTCCGTGTCTATGCGGTTACATTACGCTAAATACGATAGCGATCAATTGCTGCAACTAAGTGGGTCATCAAAATAAATTCATATAATTTTATCATGTATAATTATATATTATGAGAGATTCATAAGTGAAGCACAGAATAACAGTATGATTTTCAATATACTGCAATTACGATGCGCATAACCTTCGCCACTTCTCCACGACATATTAATATATCGTAGTGTCTCTACGTAAACATCTTTTCAATTCGAATTTCTACTGATAAGATGAAATTGTCGGCCTGACAGAATCACTTTATGTTACAATGCTACGCACGGATCTCTTCCCTCAGCTGGGTAACAAGGCGTTCCGACTTGCTCCTCAGGGGTAGTAACGCACCTCAGGCCAACCTCAGGCAAGACTGTGATCTTGATTACATAAATAAAATTGAACTGTCTGTTTGTAATGTAAAAATAACATGTTTTTACTAAATGCATATAAAGGTATAGACGGTATAAAAAATATTTATTGAAATTTTTGAATGTCTGTTTGTTTTATTTACCTAATTTTCGAAACCACTTGATTTTGATGGGAATTTCAATGGCAGATAAGGCGTAATTTACGGAACGTTAATTTTAAAAAAGGATTAGGGTTCTGGGCCTTAAAATTACAATGCATAAAGCATGAAGCAGTCGTCAGTTGTTGGTTGCTATCAGTATCTTCTTTATATGTAGGTCCTGTTTCTTAAACGCGGGTTACACCGCGGGGCGCAGCTATTCAAAAATAATGATTTCATTCTATTCGCCCCGGTACCTAGGCACTTATTACTTGTGAAGTATTGTCTCCATGTAAAATTACTAAATAAAGTTTCCTTTAACATTGGAGCGTGTGCCCTAGAGAATATAATGTAAGCCTATTATTTAGATTTTCCTCTTTGTCGAAAGGAACAATAGGGCAAGATATAAATAGGTAGTTAGCGAGAATTACGAACCTACAAGTAAAGAGTGAAGCGTATTTATTTTAAAAATTTCTGCTGTAACCAAATCAATATTTAATACGAAATCCTTCTTAATACTTTGCGTTACGAAGACTTGTATTCTAATATTTAGGGTAAACTTGCCTTGTTTCCAATTACCTAATTACTAATTAATTAGCTACAGTTTTTTTGTTTATACAGTTTTAAAAACAAGATTACATACATATAAGTTATGATTGAAATTATACACCTTTAATAGTGTTAACAAAATAATATTGTGTCGACGCCGGTTGCACTTTGTTCCTGGGGTTCGCGCAATCAAAATATTTGAGTTATTGGGGTTTTCATTTTTTTGCACAAAGCCTAATTCTTTACCTTAAATAAAAGTAGGTTATGTTACTTCTTATTGTCTAAAATATATAGTAATCTCTCGTCTTTCTTATAGTTCACGCCAATGAAACTCCCGTCAAAATGCATATAGCCGTTTCAGAGCTTTAAAACGCATGTTTTCGTTATTTTTATATCCCCTTTAATAAAAAATATCCCTTGTTATTTACGTTATAAGTATTAAAATTCTTCGCTAATTTCCGGGGGTAGAGAGATTATCAATCACTGTCACCTACGTTTTTAATCAAGTTCATATGAACCGAGAGTTCTATCTAATCCCGATCACAGGTGTGTTGCTATTCTCAGGATTAAATTAAAATGCTTTACCTATGTATAAGTTTAACATCCATTTAAAGCAGAAAAAAGTAGCATCAACATATTAGTGGTGCCACCCATGGGCGCCGCCACGATTACTTTCAGGGAGGTGCATCTCCACACACACAACTATCAAAGTTGCCATTTTTTTAAGTTTCCCCTTTTAATAAAACGTATAATAGTGAAAAAAGTTCGCCTGTGTCAACATTGTTTACCTTAAGACTACTAACAAACACAAATATAAAATTATTTTTAAGGTCGTAGTCAAAATATCCAAAATATATATATAGAACAATTTCTACCACCGTCACACGTTTTTATAACTTGCAAGTAGCAAACGAAACAGTCCTCCTGATGGAAAGTGTCCACTGCCACCCATTGTTACATATATTGTTGTTATGGACATTTGTTATTAAGTCCAGATTAGTCCAAAGTCCTACCTAAGGTTACTGTCCTAAGTCTAACCCCTGAGGACTAAATTGGAATGCCTCAGATAAGTACTTTACAAAACCCTTCAGAGCCGAACACAGCACTGCTCAACACTACTGCTATTAGATAAAAATAAAGCTATATTTGCCAGATAACTACTTTGTTAAGCGCTGCTGTTTTAGTTAGAAGGGTGTGGTATAGAGAAGATTACGTGTTCCAACTTAGTCACCACATTTTTTGTCGAAAAATAAATTATGCAGTTTTAGATCCTTTGAGGTCCTTTCACCATTTTCGCTATACCTTGTATATACACATATATCAATCATCTTGTATATTTGAATTGCATAACACAAGTTCCGAAATTATTACGCAGGGATCGCAACAAAATTTTGTTTGCTAGGCTTGAATACATTTTCCGTGACTGACGTCACTCCTGAATAATTTTTGCGACTTCAAAACTTCTGATTAACTCACCGTCATTGAAGTCTCTCTGCTCTTTGAATTTCGTGTTACATTTAATTTTGTTTTATTGAAACTTTCTTGTTGTATTTCATTACGAGTTGGTTAAATGATATACCGAATACCTACAATAAAATGTTTTTAATAATTATAAGTGATCCTACTCATACTAAAGCATTAAATACAGCAGATCAAAGTACCAGTAATATCTTTACATAAGTAGATGTTAGTTAACAAGTCATATAAACTATAGGTACTTGACTTTTTGTGTTGGATATATGTTATTTTCGAGTGAATCGTAAAGTATACTTGGCTCAAGTGCAATATACGAGTAGCTACGTAGTTCTGAGATGCTCTCTCAGTACTTCAGTACTTTAATTCAGTATTAATAGTTAGGCACCATAAAACACGAATACAAACTATAGCAAATGCTACTATGATTAATGTTAAAGGGTAATGGTAGCACGAACTACGAGTAATTAGGTACCTAAGGTAACATTGTATCTTGCAACTTAGTATCCTTGGCTAGCAAGGCAATGCATATATGACCGGTCTAAGATAAGGCTTATTATTTGAATAACGAGCATTTCTATGGATTGAAATATCTACCAAGGACGTCACCAAAGGGTTTAGCTGGAGCCGCCGCCCCTAGAGATTAAAAAACGATTTGGCATATTTAATTTAAACTGATTG
The DNA here is from genome assembly GCA_018250635.1 of Telegonus apastus. Lineage (NCBI taxonomy): Eukaryota > Metazoa > Arthropoda > Insecta > Lepidoptera > Hesperiidae > Telegonus > Telegonus apastus. The sequence continues at coordinate 18,302 of DWNY01000020.1, read as the reverse complement.
TCATAAACTTGTATTATAAAGGAGATATCCAAAAAGTTCCTTAGCCTCAGGGGTAGCAACGCAACTGTAACTTCATGTAGAAATCTTATCTTAACTAGGCTTGATCACAGATGTCCACTGGCGGCAGTGGCTATTTATCGTCAGATGGACTGCATGCTTTTTTGCTACTTCTATCCTATAAAAAAGTATGGAGCACCTATTTCTCAAATTTAAATTTTATTTAATATACAAGATTAATAATTGTTGTAAGGCTGTATGGAGCGGATATAGCTTATTATTTTTATATACACGGGAAATATAACAAACTATTCACACAAAGCTCCTATAATCACAGTGAACGGCCTCAAACGTCATCAGTTTATGGAAATAATGTTATCACACAGCAATCACTTGATTGAGGGACCGGAGTTCATATTAACTCGTACACAATCAGTCTTATCACTAGATCGATTGAGCAAATTTTCGATTGATTGACTCGTAGATAACATTATTAAGTAGAAATAACGAAACGGCACGTGCAATTTGAATAGGTATACAGGTAGCTAATAAAATTTGATTAAGTGTATTCGAGTCACTTGAATCGAGTGACAAGAAATATTTTCCGTGTTTCTTGTTCGATAATAAGGGATAATTGACGTTTAAGAATGAGACGCATATTAAAGCCGCGGTTTTCTTTAAAGCTTATTTTTATTGGAACAACAATATATGTATGCAATGTATGCACTATCCCTACTCCTACCCCTTTTTTATTTTTGAGGGGAAACCTTCAAAAGGAATCCGTCGCCGAGGGAGTGATTTCGAGTTACGTGGGATTTTTACTCACTAAAACCTCGTGGCCGTCCTCGGCGCTACGAAGAGAACCCCGGGGTCTCCAGATTAACGCGACCGGAGTCCTCTGAGCGCGTTGCCCCGTCGGTGAACTAAGATGAGCACTTCGATTAACCGCACCATCTGGTGTCTACTTTCCTTCTTCCCGGGCTCGTGGGCCAGGCTGTTCGAGCTCTCACTCTTGCCAGGGGAGTATGCGAATTTATCTAGTAACTATTGCCATACATACTAATAGAACTGTAATTAACCCTTAGTAGGACTCAAGTTGCGCCTACATGTTCAAAGATGTGTAAGCGTAAGACCTTGATAATTAAAGTGGAATGTCTAGGGCATTACCGCATCGCATTAGTGTATTCAGGATTTCCGCTCGGAGGGTGCTTTGAATTGGCAAAGGTAGGTTACAAAAAAAGTCAGTGGCGAAAAGCATGGATAAGATTATGTCTGTCTTTGAGATTTTGGGAAGGCGGTGCTTAAATCGCCCTATTTGAGAAATTTCGGCGAATGATCTTATCTACTTGCATTTAAATTTTGGTGGGCTTAACTAGCCATACTCCCGTGGATATGTCGATGGCACACCCTTTAAATTGTAATATAGTAGCGCTTAATCTTTCAGTTATTAGGCATGTCTCAAATTTATCTGTTCTTTAATGTATATCCCCTGTGACAAGATGAGAGGGTTATTAATAAGTTGTCGGATTATATAATGTTATGGACCATAATGATCCACCTGTAAATATCTGTTTTGTGTACCTACCATTTTAACTATTGTTTGATTTTAAAACACAGTAATAATATTAATTTCCTTGCTTGGACAAAGAAAATGTTATTTACATATGATGTTTCATCAATAATTTATGTAGGTACCCACTTAACTGTACAATAATAATTGTAGAATCTAGTAAAGATCGACCTTTTTGTATAAATTTTTTGCCCATTTACTTATAAATTCATATTTATACGTTACTTAAGTACATAACGAAAACCGCAATGTGGCATTATGCAAATCACAAAAAATCTACAAAAATTGAATAAACGGTCGATTATATATCATTTTAGCTGTCTGAATATATTATTTAGTTACTTAAACTTAGATAAATACCCATTTATATAAGATTCTAAATACCTAACTCATGTAATTGTAAAACAGTTAAAATGTTAACGAAAACTTCGTCTCGGTAGTTATGGTCAATAAACTAATCTGTTTTATGTACCTTGAATCAATTGTTATCGCCTATGTCCGTGAAATCTCGACCGGCTTTTCTCAATATTTTCAAATTGATAAACCTCGTGCGTGAACTGTCCTTGTGGAGATAAGTTTCACTTGAGATCTATGAGGAACTGCACTGAACAAGCTGAGACGGATTAGCGGGAGGAAACTTAAGATATAGGTCAGCGCGAGTAATGATGGTCGGAGTGGTCGTGCGGTATGGAGGCACGAGTGGTGCGCGCGGCACGCGGTTATCAACTAAGCACATTAAAAATGCCGGTTGGTACACAACCAACGGCTATTCTTCTCACTGCATCGTTAGCATCATCGCTTTGTTGATACGTTAGAACGTGACGCAAACGTTAATCTTTTTTCGATTAACGCAACAACTACTGAGATGGTAACTTTTTGATGCTGTACATTATAAAATACTATCGGAGCATAATGAATTAAATAATAATTATTAAAAAAAAGTAAACATGCTTTGAAAAATGAATTACTTAATAATCTTCCTTACTAAATAATGTAATAATGTAACTTGCAACATATGTTGCTAGTATAAAAGTAGGAATCATTTTTAATGTGCATCACTATTCAAATGTATCTAATACGTACATGCGCTGTCTTAAGCAGTGGCAGTCCTATATAACCTTGGATAAGCGAATAAAAAACAATAAAATAAACACTCAATTTTCGGCGAATATTAATGAGCTAACATTTATAATGTCGGATTGAGCTCGTTGGTGTTCAAATAATGCGCGTGCGCCGAAACCAACAATACGAGTGGTGGAGAAAGTCGATGAGAAGGTCCGAAGTCCAAGTCCTATGCTTCTCTGACTTTTGAAGTTATATGCGCTGTAAAAATAATTATCACTTGCTTTAACGGTGATGGAAAACAGCGTGAGGAAACCTCACGCCTAAGATTGTTGAAAAAAAGCGTCTGAAAAATGTGTGAAGCCTATCACTACGCACTTGGCCAACGTAGGTAGTACATTATAGCCTGAGCATCTCTCTGAGAGGGAGACTCGTGCCCTGCATTAGGACAATAATGGGTTGACGCCAGCTCTTGGTTTTGAAATGATGCGCTTGCGCCGTGACCAAGAATACGAGTATTGGTGAAAGTGAAAGGAAAACTAAGGTAAATTGCGGATAACTATGAAACTTGTACTTACCGCCGTTGAAGGAAGTGGTAATAATTTCGAATACGTTAAAAAAATCAGGGGTAGCGTTTTCTGCCTGAGTGTTTGGGTTTTAAACCATGGACCACCGGTTGAGAGGCCGAATTTCAACGACTAGGTATAAAGTATTGTTTCATAATATGCAGATTCAGTCAACTATAGAAAATGTGAGCCACAATTTAAATACATACTACTTAAATTAAAAGGTATTAACAATTTTCATGAAGTAGACTGCTACTCGACACGTAGTTTCTATGTAAGTGAGCATAAATTTTGGTGAGCAGACGGTTTAGGTAATAGGTTTATATTAGGGGTCCCATTCTAAAGTGTTTATAATTTAGTGCTGTAAACGGGCAGTAGTATTTTATTGGATGAGTTGGCTGCTCTGAAAATATTTTAAGTTCTGCCACATATAGGCATTTTGCTTCTCCAGAGCAATAAGTTGGAACAATTTGTGCAAGTTTCTCTCACTTCAAACCAGAAAACAGCAGCGTTTAACACTGTTGTTATAAGAGAGATACACCTTTTTTGTCTAGGGGTAAACCTCCTACAGGTAAAGTGGGGAGTTATTCTCGAGGCTGTGAAGGAGACTCCGGGATCTCTGATGGAAAGCTATGGGATCACCGCACATAATTTGGCGTTTACGTCGGCTGACGACCACACATACCGTCGTCCCACTTGTGGTCACCGGTCAGGTGATTCAAGCTCCCACTTTTGTCGCTCGTAACCCTAGAAGGCCCTTTGGTAGTTGCTTCTTCCGACACGCAGGGCATACGGCTGGTGGAAGTAGAGTAGAACCATGAAATGTTCCAGCACCATGACAATTAACAATATATTTTGTATGGAATTACTAATTTAGATTCAACTAAAAGAATTTTCTTTCATCGTTAAACACGGTTTTGTTATAATCGAAAGTTGTATTAGGCACAGATATTTTATCAAAAAGTATTAAGACGGAGCTGATTCGTTCTTTCGGAAACTTCTCATGAAATATTCATAACACAGCTAGACAAAATGTAAGTATTAATGAGAGAGTTTTTAGCTCACTCGTATCAAAAATATGTTGGTACCTACTACATTTATGTGCAATAAACTGCGAGTATGCAATGGTTTTCTTAATTATATGTAGATAGACGGTGATGGACGGCGGCTGCTAGCGACACGCGGCGGCGCGGGCGGCCAGCGGCTGTTGCCAACGACGACTCGCCACACCCTGCAACACACATACATATACATATAACGGCGCGTGTTATTTACTTGAATAATTTCCGAATGGGATTGCAAGTGTCGCAATCTTAATATAAGAATGGTCATGGCTTAATTTTGGGAAAATTAGTTGACAACTGACGGATGGCGCGGGCTTGTAAATCCATCGGCTCCAAATCATTTAATAGGTATCTTGTTCATTACATATTATTTTTGTATTCTACGACTTCTTAACATAAAATCTAGTGTAGTGAGTCTATTTTGCGTATTTATTTTGGAACTTCGGAGACGCTTTGTACGTACTATGGAGGAGTGCGATTACGGATTATCGGATTACTCAAATTGTCCGTTCGGTGATCCGACATATATAATGTATATCTCGCATACGTAAACACTGAGACGGGTGTTAAAAATTAAATTTATAATCTAAAACCTCTGACAGGTAGACATCCCACCGGTCTACCCACTACCACAGGTACCAGCCGTACTCAGCGCCACAGGTTGTATGAACCGTAACACCGTAAGTTGTGGCGTAATGTGGGTTTGAGCCGCTTCGATGAAAACGTGATTCTGGTAACATTATGACGCCCTGAAATAAATTGATCTGTCAAAATGTCCTCGTATGCTTTTATTTTGGTGGCCCGAAAAGTGCCGCTTGGGGCGGGCCGCAACATCCGCCCTGATACGCTACGCCTTTACGTTATTAATTAAATTTTGATATTAAGTATCCGAAGATAATCCACCGATCAAGATAGAAAGATTCAGTAATAAAACCAATAAAGTGTATTATGATTTCAGCAAAAAATGTAATCTCGTAAATATATAATCGGTCGTCAAGACCGGAATACATAAAAGGGAAAGAAAGATTATGTATTCGTAATACTTCCTGAACTTAGCTATGTACATAGGAAGGGCAAAAACAAATATACGATACGTCGCATCGTGACGTGGCTCAACGTTGTAGATTTTCGCGACACGATATCAATTCGCAATACAACGTCGCGACGTGTTATAAACTTACAATGTGATGTCGTGCCGTATGTTTTTTTTTAGACTTTAGCAGAATTTTATTTTCTCTATAAAGGTTTATTAATATACTGAACTTTGACATCAACTACTCAACAGTTCTATAATGTTATGAAGTTTCTAATCTGCGAACCGTATAAATTAGAAGCATATTAAATGAGATATCTGTACATTGTGCGTACTTGGCAATAAGTTTGTAGGCGTAAATGACGTCCCGTTTTACAGTTTCTTAACAAGTACTCATGAAGCTATAAAGTTTATTACTAATATAAGCCTTAGAAACTATTAGAATACTTTATTTGTTCGTGTGTAGCCTATATTTTATATTTTAATATAATCACTTTAGAGGCATTTCAATGACTACCTTCTTGATTAGATCAGTGAACTTAGCATTTTTTATAATAAAGAAGTAGCAAACGAGCATGCAGCCCACCTGATGGTCAGTGGCTACTGCCGCCCATGGACATCAGTAATCAACTCCAAATAAGATTACAGTCCTACCAGAGTTCGGCTACAGATACGTTGCTACCCCGGAAGATTAAGTTGGAACGCCATGAATAAATTTGTCTACCTTACCCAACTATCAAACCAGAACTCAGTAGCGCTAATCACTGCTATTATAAGAAAGAAATAGGTTTAGTGGTGGTGCTTTCGGAATAACAATAAAGGGTTCTACTAACTATAGTCATATTTAATATGAACATCAAGTACCTAAAGTTTAAGGTTAACTAAATTAAAATGCCGCATGTAAGTCGTGCGCCATGTACCTATATGCCATACCAGAAACATACATTTGGCGTGATATAAGATAGTTTTGTCAGTATGTGTACGTCTTAAAACTACTTTGCGAGTAATCTGGTAAGTGAGGTCGTGACAAAAGAGCATAGGGGTTTATATATATCTACAGTGTGTCCTAATACTTTACGATAAATAGATGAATTGAGAGTTTGTGACCCAACAAATAAATCTATATCTTAGCCGTTAATAACTTAAAGATATTTTGGTAAAGTTGGCTTTTTGCGCCATTAATTTATAAAAGTGACTTTACATGTTCATTTCTTATGATTCGGAATTTACTTTTAAATTTATGAGAGAAAAACATTATTATTGAATGATAAATTCAAATTTGTTTATTTAAATTAAAAGCATCAACATAATTATAATTCATCCCCTTTAAGAATACAAGGTTATTAAAAGTTATTAAGTTATTATTGCTGAAGTAAAAATTTTGCAAGTTCATTTATTTCTAGAACAGAATAGTTCAATTTTTATGTACGTCTAATGGTTTACTGAGTTTAGAACACGCTGTATATCTTATATTTTCCACTGGGGATGTTATCGATTTATGAAACGTGATCATATGATATTAGGTAAGAGTCTTTCAAGGTAAAAATCAAGGGTATTGTTAAATTTTCCTCCTCTCATTCATAGGAAGCGTTTAATATTTTTCATGCCTTACGATTATAAGAATTTGTTTGAGCAATTTTGTGCTAGTTTGAATACAATCAATGTTAAATAAAACCAGTTATTTTGATATAGCATAATGAAATATTGTTCACAACTACATATAGTTATGAACAGTAATATATATGGTATGTTGTACACGTAGTTGTGTTATTTTAAGTATTTAAATTACATTTTTCTTTTAGGAAACATCAGTAACTAATAGGAAACATTTTGGTTGTTCATGTACCATAATTATAAAATGGTAACTGCAGAGTCAACATTATATGTTATACGAGACTATAATTTGTACATATTATAGGTACATACCAAATTACATCCAGATCTTTTCAGCCATTCTGAAGTAGTAGAGTAACAAATATCGATCCATCTCCACAAATTTTCAGCTTTTATAGCAGTAGCAGCCGTGAGATATAGCAGTGAGATTATTGTGTAGAATATACTACGTCATCATATTTTAATACGTAAACATGTTTCACATTATTTATCTTAGTGTTCCCGCATTTTGCACTTTACGTTTCTTGAGAAAAAGTATTATATTTGTTGAGACCCCACTCTGCCACGTGAGTTTGGGTGAGATATAGCTGGACTCGACCCTTAAATGCCTCAAGTGATTAATGAATGCCTCTTAGAAACCTCTCCATTACTCATTTAGATGCTGTCCGATGATTAAACCTAAGAGTTTGCAAAATGGTGTCGTGCAGATTAATTTTTAAACGACCACTATTGCATTTCAGAATTTTGTACGCTGAGAATGACTACAGTTATTATTCGGTTATTCGGCTCTGTTCCAGCCAGCAACGAGCTATTTTTTAGAATAGCCGCATAAAACCGTCCAGAATGTCTTTTATGTTTGTATTACATGGAAATGTAAACAGTGAAAATAAGGAAATGTACCATTCATTGAACCGCCTCTGTTATTACACGCTGTTGGTAATTTATTTTTGTACTTTAGTTTGAATCCCATACTTGCAATCTCATACTAAGAATCCTCATTCTCAAGGCCATCAAGTAATGCAAGTGAATTGCATATTACAGGAAAATATTATTTAGGAAAGATTAAACAAATTGTAAATAACACTCGTGAATAAATTTGCTTCATTCAGGAACACAATCCAACTTTATAATGTAATACATACATACATTATTATTCAATATAGGTACACTTTTTACGATGTATGCAAATAGAGATTGATTACCTTTATTTCTACCCAGAGAAGCTTTCTAAAGGATTTCCCTAAAGGTCGATCTATAAGTTGGTGAACGACACCATAACATTCTAATGAAAGGGCTACACAATAAGAGTAGACCCTTTGGCGATGCTAACTGGGCCTTTATAATGGATTTTGATCCCTTTTACGATACCGTAAGTGAGTTACTTATCACTTGAATGTTGGTTTTAGAACTATTTCCATTCAGTATACCGAAATTCAATTTACTCGAAAGCGTACTACTCGATTTTATATAGTTTTTTAAAAAACTACTTTTGTGTTTAATTGTTAAAACGTGACCCTTTTTTTGTTATCGAGGGGGAAACTTTCAAAAGGTAAATACTCGTGGCCGTAGTGGACCTGAAAGCGACGTCGGGTTATGTGGGATTCTTACCACACTAAAAGCCCTGCCGTCTTCAGCGCTGCGAAAGGACTCTGTTATCTTCAACGGAACACAACCGGAGTCCTCTACACGCGGTGCCCTTGCGGGCTTGAATTGGTCGAGTGTTGCGCTAGTCGCACAGTATGGTCCACGACCGTATGCGACCACACATACCGTCGGCCTCCTCGGGGTCGCAGAATGGACGGTTCGAGTTCCCACTCTTGCTGCCGGAACCTCGAAAGTCACCTTTTAGTCGCCTCTGACGAGAGGCAGGGGATATCGTAGCTCTATTCTGATCCCGGTAGCTACTACAAGTACAAGGAAAAGCGTAACCGTACTTATAAGTCTCTGCTGTCGGTCACAGTCCTTTATCTTTTGAACCGTAATTGATACACACTGGAAATTAATATTTAATACTGCTGCTAAAATAAGTGTCGCAGTAGTGGTTCTATGACCTATAATTCTAATAATAGAAAATAGAAACTGGCATTTACTTGGTGTAGGTGTCTACTTTAGCTACATAAATAATAAATATCAAATAGTCAAGGAATATCCTTTTCAAGCCAATTACAGCCACCAACCCCTGAGGATAAACTTGCAATATCTCCCACAACCTTGTGTCACGCTATCTGTATTCAGTGAACTAATATGTACCTACAATTTATGAATGAATTTAGAATTTCAGTAGTTATTTCATTTGTAGTAAAACAATTCTTATTTTATTTAAATTTACGATTTAAAAAAGGGTGAGAAGTCGGGTTTTGTTACTCGAGTGTTATAAAAAATAATAGCGTGAATTTTCTATTTACTTATTACTTTGATTTGGGAGCAAAATTTTGTTTTGGTCTGGTAAGAATTTCGCCCCCTCATAATGAAGGCCAAACGCATGGAGGTGGGTGGTACAAACGAATTATCACTTGCTTTAAAGGTAAGAAGGCGGTAAATCCCTTTTGGTTTAAGTACGGAGGCTTCACCGCCACACCTATTTCTGTTTAAGTGTTAAGCGTTGCGTTCTTCTGGTCCGAAGAGTGTGGTAAGGGATACATACTTATCCAGGGAGTTACAACGTAGTAGTGTAATGTAAGTAGCAACGCATTAGTGGCCAGTTTCAGGTAAGTCACATTATTTTTGTGGGGTGGTTACAAATGTCCATAGCCAACAGTGATCTCGTACCATCAGATGGACTACATGCCCGTTGGCTACGACAATAATATAAAAAATATACACATTGTAAGTCTACATACTTGAGAGATCTTCATAGCCTGCTCAAAAGTGTGTAAATTCTCTCCATTAGTAGTCGTAGTTGGTGTGTGTTGGACTGTGCCTGAACCCTTTTCACTTTGACAGGAGACCCTCGGCCTAGTGGGACACCAATGAGTTCATGATAAATGCATGAATGAATCTCTGTTTAAGACTAGATAGAAAATACATTGTCCTGGCAAAAACTTTACTCACATTATCTGATGTTGTTTTCAATTTCATTTATACAAAAATGAACGTTATCTTGATTGACTTTATTAGGGATATTACTTACCAAATGAACATTAATTGAAAAATATTATTTCTAATACGTGTCTAACGTAACTTCAACTTTGTAAAGTTTTTTTCTAAATTTGTTTTATTTTTCATTTTATAATTCATTTACCATACCTATCAAACATATTTGGTAAAATAGTTTTATTTCCCATTTTCAGAGCGAGTCTATCATACAATATTTACATTCACACATAATACTTCAATCTCGTTAGAAATCGTACCTATGCATATCTACTACGATATAAAATTTTATTTACAAAAATATTGCAGTTTCGAATTGATTTGAAATAGAATTTCTATTATATTGTAGTTTATTAACTGTAGATATGTGATACAAATATTTGAAATTCATTGACAAACTGACTAGTACTGACTGTAGTTCAGTCCGTAATCCTTTGGAAATGCGTGCCGTATTGTAGCCACCAGAGGTAACGGCGGGTCCCATGCGGAAGGAATTTTTACGGTAAAAAACCGTTCAGAAACTTCTATAAGCGACAGAAACAGGCTTACGTAAAATTTTATCGTTAAAAAACTGTTATAGGAAGGCCCGTGGGTCACAAGGAGAAGCAAGCCGTGGTTTGCCAGCGACTTACTTATGCCTGTGCTATTACAATAATAACAATGTATGTAGGGATTACGGGACGTTGTTGTCCCGGAAGTGTAATTATAAACAAACTAGTCCGACCTCAACTGGGGGCTTCCTTTATTACTGACTGTTGTTTTAATGAGAGCTAAATAATTTTATTGCAGTCCCCTCTAAATTAACTATGAGTGTTTATGATCTACCCGTTACTGTTCATACTGGGCACGGGTTTTGCTCAAAATGAGGGCATGTAGAATTTCTCACGGAATTTTCCATCACTCTCACAAGACTCCAAAAAATGCGAGCCCCTTGCCTGGAATATGTATCAGTATGCGATCAGCATTGTAGGGAGAAATTTGTACCATTAGACTATCCTTGTTTATGAATCTGTTGCTTGCACTGAATGTAATACATACATATTTCTACAGACTGCCCCGTAAATAGTGGACTACCGTGTGATTTATGAGATAGTTTACAAAAATGTAAATATCTTAAAAACCATGAGTTTTGAAGATCTTGAAGTATTCTGGTAGGTCTTTGTGTGACCTACATACATGTGGTTGCGAGGTAGTCCACTATTTACTTGATGCCCCGAATATTAACATTATAAATCTCAAAATACTATTTGTTACTTAAATGTTTTAGTCATTAAGGATGTCGCAGCCCGATTTTAAAAACTTGTTTGATAGACCGTTTGAGAGTATAACGTATGTATCACACCTTCTGAAGTTTACAGCAGTATGCGGCCACTTTCAACCTTTCCACGACCGCTGGCTAGATGGTTCAAGATTCGAGTCCCAGCCTTTGCGGTCACAACCCCGGAAGCAGCTTTTTAATCATCTCTTAAGACACACATCGGCACATAGCTATAGAGCTAACAGAACAGTCTTGTCCGGGACTACAGGGACCAGATTTAGGTACATACACTTAACATCGATTGAAGCGCATACCCCTTCTCTATTGCAAAACAGTCTACTACTTCCACGTAAGTGTACTCGTACATCGACAAGAAGGAATTCTTTTATCCAGTGAAACTGCTGGCTCGAATTCCCCGATTGCTCATAAATTATTTTTATTTATATCGAAAACGATTCCTACCATATATCTTTGACCTCATTTACAAGTTGTAGGATTTATGTCGCCTGAATATCGTCGTTTTCTATGATTCTAATGGAAAAATGGAATTATGTTTTTTATAACTTGGGAGTAACAAACGAACATGCAGTCCACCTGAAGGCAGTGTCATTCGGGATAACTGTACGCAGTGGATCTCCAGAATGGGGCATGAGGGATGAGAGTTTTATTTAAGTAAATGAAGGACCCGGAAGTGTAAAACTAGTTGAGACTTGACACTCCGCCGCGGATCGTTTCATTCATATTTTATTCACAATTATTTAAATTTACTAGTTTTGAAGTGAACTTCTGGCACTTTAGAGAAATCGCCTTACGTCTAACTTTGGCACCCGATACTGCTAAATGTTATTTTGTTTAAACCTAAGTATATAGTTGTAGCTATTTAATTATATAGAGGTTATGCAACTTAGTCCTTAGAAGTAGCAACGCAAGTGTGGTCAACCTTGGACTCTGATCTTATCAGGGGTTGATTATCGATGTCCATGGGCGGCATTGAGCATTTTATATCAGGAGGTTCATATTCATTTGCTACTATAACAAAATTATAAAAAAATCCAAACAGTATATATATATTTGATGGTATATGTTTCACACACAGGACAGTATATATTTGATGGTATATGTATCTTTATTTAAGGTAGGTAATTTAAAAGATTTATTTATTGAATAAGGCAAAATACCGCAATAAGGAAAAACAATAAGAAAGAGGGGAAACAGGAGCATCTCCTACAAATATCTAAACAGATCGAGTCCTCTGCGGTCGTTCGTACTGTACGTGACAACGCATAATAGATGGTATAACGACAAGCAAACTCCCGTTTCCAAATGTATTTTCTTGGCATCTTATTCCTGGTTCTTGTAGTGTAATCGCACAGGTCACCTTAATACTTACACCGATTAACTACTTGTATTGTATTAGTATTTGTATTGTACTTATTTAGAGAAGTGTAGTATAAACGTACATAAGGGTGCTTTCTTTCTGTATCAAATCAACAATGATAACTACTGTTTAACTAGTGGCCAAAATACGTCGGAATACCTTAAACATAAATCTGTAAAACAATTATTACGCTAAAACTCCTTAAAACCAAACCATTTCTGTATAAATAATTAACTTTTAATTAATAACTACTGCTGTGTTCTGCTTTGAACTTCGAAACTTTGAAATCGAGCAGGGCGCCACCGCGCCCTGCTCGCTTATTTTTTTTTAACTTTTATTATAGGTTCTAACCTAACTTAACCGATCCTATATGAAATTCAACATAATTGTAAACCTAAAACTAAACTGCTGCTTTGAAGGGTATGACAAGAAAGACATACTTATCCGAGGCGTTTCAACTTATCCTCAGGTGGTAGCAACGAAACTAAGACCTACCTAGGAGCTTAACCTTATCTGGGGTTGATTACAGACCTTCGTGGGCGACAGTGGCCACCAACAATCAGATGAACCGTTTGCTCGTTTGTTACTTCATTTTTATATAAAAAAGCTTATGAAAAAATAAAGAAAATTGGTCCAAGAACAACAAAGAAAAGGGAAGAACTGTTAAATCTATTATAGTGTAGATTTATCAGGTCAGTAATATGATTATCTATTATTATACTATGGAGCTTAATTTAGTATATTGCCGAGATGTCAGGACACTGAAAAAGCACTATTGTGATGTTTCGAACCTTAGCATGGCCGTCTCTCAATTCAATTACCTTGTAAAAATGTCGCCCATTGGCTTCTGAAAAATCTCCGGGTAAGATATTCGTGAAGCTTAAATGCCCCTTCACCAGATGAAATAGATTTATAATGCGGTCGAGTATTGGCAAACAGTCGTCGGTAGTCACCGCCAACTTTTTTCATTTGATTTCAACGACGAACATAAAGTAAGTGGGCTTATGCCGTATTACATTTAATTTCGAGGGCTCTTATTCTGTTCACTTTCAAGGAATTCTTATTTTGTAGAAATATTATGAAGCTAGTACTATTATACTTAAATAATAATGACGTTATTTAGAGCGTGCCGGCGTCCGCGTCCTTGTTGGCATTTATTAGAAAGAAGAGCTGTCGTTCATTTCAAATGTGTTTATTAAGTCTTACAAATACATAGAAGTAATTTACTTCCAAATTGTCTGTTGTAATAAAGATAATATTTGTGCCACTGCTGGTGCCGTTTATATTTGTTACTGTAAAAGCCTGAAGTGCGGTAAATGATAAGATTTGTCGGTAGATCCTTGGATTTACTAACATGGGTTAGAAAACGGCAGAAGCAAAGACACCCGCTCGCAGGGTGTGTTAAAAATCTTTTATTTTATGTTTTTGAAAAATAGATTGACTTGGCCATCGTACTGAACAATCTAGTTGAATATAATATGTATTACTTGTGACTTACTTACTTTACTTTATAGGCTATTAATTAATTTTATTATTAAGATGTGCACCTAGGCGGGAATATCTTCACCGGAAATCTATATAGTATCTATTGTGCACTGCGAGTCGACGTATTTGCAATTAACCTTTTTATATCTCATTCATCGTTTATCATCGTATTCATACTTGGGGTTGGCGCCATAAATCATATTTGGACTCATCTTTATAGGTAGTGATGATTTTTGTATAGCTTTTTGATGTGATAGAAGTTTTACGATCAGCCGTGCCTCTAACATCCTTGGGCACGTTACGGTACTTACGGTAAATAATATTTGTATATTATATTTGTAATTCTTATAGTTAAACACTACAATATCTAATTTATACTATTACAATATATATTTTTTAAATATCTGAATTACTGCTTAAATGTAAATTTTATTTTAAGAGAGTAATCTCTTTATGTAGTTGGAAGCAATAATACCTTTCAAATTAGAACCTTAATGGTAAGGCAAATTAATATTCATATCGTAATAAGTTTAGGAGGCAACCCATTCCACTTATTACAAAACCCGGACTATCGATAGCTCCGGGTATAAACAAAGGTTTAACGCAATTTCTTATTACAAACCATGGTTTTAACTTTAGTCCGGTACTATTTTCGCACTTTGTTTAAGGCTAAAATACAGTTTTTTTTAATATAGTAGCCATAGCACACAAGTTTGCAATAGGACAGCGAACGGTAGTTTTAGTTCATAGCACACAATAGTCAGCGGGAAGGTTAAGTTAGCAGATAAGTTACCATATTATAAAGTCTCTGTTTAAAACTGGGTTTTACAAGTTTTTTGTAATAAGACTGATTACAGTGTTCTAGTAGAACTCGGGTAGGACTAACATCGTTCCAAGAGACATGAGTTAATGGTCAACCCATATTGATAGTTTATGTATTACCCTATGGCCTCCGTAATCGCTTCCATAACTCATAAAGTAGGTTGAAGCGATTTTCTTTCCACGAAAGAATTATAGTAACGAAAAGGGTTAAACTGAAGGCAAGAAAAATATTTTGCATTTGAGTACCTATTTTGCCAAAATCAGTTTAGATTGTCGAAACAGATATAGTATTTTCTTTTAATGTAAGTATGTCTGTGAGGCACGACACAGAAAAGAATATCGGAATAAATAGTGCTAGAATATAGAACGTCTAGGAATTTTTATCTGTATCCATTCACCCCTAAAGCAATAGAGACAAACAGTGGAATATACTGGAACAACAATGTACATAATTTATTGAAGTCGATCGCAATTTGCTGCGGAGTTCGAAGAAAACAATTGCAAGCAAATAAATTCTAGGCATTGGGATTTAGATTACGGCCGCGTCAAACTAGGATCAAAAACAAAGGCGAGAAAGCCGCGCGGACTACAAACAGAAGTCCGCGCGGCTTTGTCTCCTTTGTTTGATTTGGTTTGATTGCATATGTGAGTAATTGTCGTTATGGTACATATAAATTCTTTACAACTACAAACAAGTTTCGTTTATGGTACGAGTGTCAATATGATGGAGAAAATTACATTTAAATTACTTATAACTATGTGGTAATACATATACATAACATAAAAATGTACCACCAAGTTTTAAATTTTAGTTTGACAGGCTTTGTCTATCTCTACTTTTCATCTGAGGTGTTAAAAGCACAGTGGACAAGTATGGACTAAAGTTTATTTATTGGAATTCAAAGTGTATATGTTAAGTAGTAGGTGTGTAGGATAAATTAAGTAATTTAAGAACTTTTGACGATTTTTCTGTGAACGCTAAAATTTATACGTTCTGGTTGACCATTGTTGGTGTTCATAATTGAGCTTACCACTGTGGCTGCTGCCTCCTATAGACATCTGTGATCAATCATAGATAAGATAAGAATGCTATCTAAGGCCGATGCGTTAATAGCCCCTAAGGACTAAGTTGGAACGCCTTCGATGTAAATGTAAAGTCCTCAAATAAGACTTTATAAAGGGTTCATCACTGATGTTCAAGGATAGCCGTGATCATTCACCATCAGGGGGCCTGCAGGATTGTTTGCTATCTCAACCAAGTTGTTACACGGATAGATAGTTCAGTTGTAGACGGATGGGTCGCAATGACCACAATTTACCAAATGCACCGAGTTTGCCACTTCCATTGCATAAAAAATAAGACTTAATTTCCGTAAAATTACACAGTCTCGAGTGTAAAACAAAGTAAATTACAGGGTACTATATCAAGAGCTTTTGAGAGTATTTTGCATAATTACGTTGGAGCTTAAGTAATAAATCGTGACCAAGAAGTCTGTGTACCTACACTAGAACATGGAGGCTACTTGTGCTACTTGTTCTAAAATATAGCAGTATAACGCGCAGACAAAGGTTTAAAGAACATTTTTTAGTTTGAGTCAGGCGGCACTACCGCCACACCTATTTCTGCCTAAAAGCAACAGCGTTGAGTGCTGCTATGTTCTGATTTGAGGGGTATAATAAGAAAGACATATTTATGTGAAGGGTTTGGACTTAGTCCTCTAACACGTCTATGGCCAATCTCGGGTAAGTCTGTGATGTTATCAGGGATTGATTTCAGATGTCCATGGGCGACAGAGGCTATATACAATCAGGTGGCTTCTTAGCTATTTAACTATTATAACAAGTTTTTTTGCCATTATTACCTTAGAAAAAAAAGTACTAATAAAAGACAAAAACAATAGGACAACTACAATAAAACATCGGGAGGCGCTAATACCTCCTAATATATTGACATGATGATCAGCGTAGCGAAAAAGAAGGCGTAAAACACGTACTACATTTTCCGCATACGCAACATAGAAGGAAACAATGGTAAATACTATGTCTTATAATATATCACTTTAATACAACGGAAAAGTATTATACGAGTACAACGAAATTAAACTTCAAAGAGTTCGATTTACAATTTCATGATTGGATTCACATTTAATAAATGGTACAGACAGATTGAAGAGGGGACAGATATCTATGATTTGAAACAACTCTGCCGTGTTAATGTAAAACATACACATAATGTAAAGTAACAGGCACATAATGTAACATAATATAACATGAAACACATTAACCTGAAAAACAAAAAAGCTGCCGAAGATAATATCTTCGGCAGCTTTTTTGTTTTTAATTTATATTTGCTATCATATTTTGAATAATTGATAGATTAAAATTTTCTGCCAATCGAATTTTTATTTGCAAATATACCTTATATGAATTAGTGTTGCAAAATAATATGACAAATCCGGCTTATGTTATGTTTTTTTACATACGTAATGAAAAGATTAATAACGAATACTTTTTCACTTGTAAATTATTTAAATGTTGTGTGTGCAATTTATTTATAAAAAAACGAAGTTAAATGGAATAATAAATTTATAAAACTGACAATTATTTTGTTGCATAATAAAACAGACTTAGATGTATATTTGAAACAGCTATTTCGATGGATTGGCTTTTAAAAAAGGCCGTAACTGTGGACCTGAAATCAAATAATTACATAATAGGGATTTGTAAAGATAAATGAAAAAGTATTTGTTTGTAAGCTTTTAAAAGGATTGTGACATCGAATAATCTTTTGGGATTTGGTACTCACTGACGGATTGTCCTTTTATTTATTTGTTCTGGAATGTTTCCGAAAAATGTCTTTTAAATATATTTTAATCGACGCCATTGGTTTTTCACACGCTTTTTATATTCTCTCGAGTAAATGAAAGCGGTCATTGGTTATTTTTGTCATATTGTAAAACCATTGGATTCATGAGCTGATTTTTGAAACAGTTGAAGTTATTAGTTGTCACGTTACATTAGCTAAACAGCTGTGCTGTTGAAATTAAAGGAACCTTAGTTAATCCTTATAACATCTACAATCTGTCAGTGAAAGTTCTGTCAAAATCGGTCCAGTCGTTTCGAATATTATGCTGGAACGAAAATACAGGCAATTTTTTTTATTATTGTTTTATTTTTTATTTTATTACATTAAATTTTCATAAGCATGTAAACTGGTTATTTTAACATTACAAACACTTCAGCTTCATTTATAAATATAAATTATCATTAAGCGTGAAATTTTAAATCAGGTTCTCGCTTAAGTTACAAATTAATGCATAAATATTGCGTTATTTATATAATATTGATTTATTGTTTTTG
>DWNY01000019.1:0-28153 GCA_018250635.1 Telegonus apastus | reverse complement strand
CTCGGGTCATTTGCCGCGAGTGGAGCCCTGGGAAGTGCTCCACCACGCCGCAACAATACATGTTGGTGAATGGAGTAAGGGTTAGTGACCAACCCGTGCCGGATGTTTTCATACATGACCATAAGGCCTCCGACCAGATTTAACTAGTGCTATCCATATAACAACCGGCTTAACGTGAACGTAAGCACGGAAGCGCGCATGTTTTTTTTTGCCACCAGCGGTCACCCATCTATCTACCGATCGCGCCCGATGTTGTTTAACTTTGTAGATCAGTTCTAGCGCTTCTAGCAGAGAGCACTTCTAATAACTACTGACTTCTAATTATTAACAAGAATTTGACATACCTGCAATATCGCTTAACTATAACTTTCCAAGGGTTAAACTTTTTCAAACCATTTCGCGCCAAGCCCTTTATCAACAGGAAACCAGACAAAAACAGAAAGGTGTCTACTGAAATTTCCAAATTTAACAACATTGTTAGTCCTTTGGTCTCAAAATCCTGCAAAAATTTTTAAAACGAATGATACGAATACTAACTGCATGTTTCCAAAGACATTAGCCGACGGTAATTATGAAAGATTTTGGTCTGGCGATGGAGCCGATATGTGGATTTCTGCTAAGAAGAACAAGTTTCAAGTTTGGACTCATGATTCATTGACACTTAGGTACAATAAGTATAATTTATTTGTACTTGTCACAAGCGGTCTTTTAACCTTTTTTTTACTCGACTGCGTCAGAAGGAGGGTAATGTTCTTAATGCGTACGCATGTCCATTTCTTTGGCACGCCTTACAGCCTTAACGGCTTGACGGATTTTAACATACGAGGTGCCGTTAGAATCGTTTCAGTTGTCATAGTAACATAGGCAATACAATTTTTAAATATGGCACCATCAGTGTAGAAAAAAAGGAGGATGGGACGAAACATTTTTTTATCATAACAATGTGGGTAATAAATGAGAAGGTATGGGTATCAAAGTCCAATCATTTTAAGCATTTGCGTTTTTTTAAGATAATTCTCTAATTTAATCAATTTTTTTATTAGGACTGACCTTATCTAGATGTAAGCTATTGATGACTCCTATACTAGTCGTCAATACCCATATGTGGAATAAGACGATGGAGAAACTGGCTATCACACGTAACCCAAATAAGGGCCCAATATCATCAGCTGTGACATTCACCAAAGATTGGATGTTCCTTGGTATACTGAACGCTTTGAAGGCCAGGCCTGGAAACGATAGTTTCATAAAATTTGATCCGTTGAAGGAGAATATAGTATATTAATGGATAAAGAAAAAAAATTTGAAATTGAATTTGATATAGACGAATTTGTAAAATAAATTGCTTGATGAAAATGTATTTGATGAACTTGATAAAGATGACTTTTATGTAATCGAATTAAATTAAATGTGTTAGTAAATATAGTCAAATCTAACGAAATTTTACTAAATGAAGACGATGGAGATGAAAGTTTTATTGTTATATTTATTGAGAAAAGTCAAACTGTACAAAATAAGGTTTAAAAAAGATATTTGGTTGGAATTTAACACGACATTGTAAAAAAAATATATATGTCTAAGAATTTGTCATAAAACCTTCAAATGGACGAAGTAAGTATATTGTTTTGTTTTTTAAATTTGAAAGAAGTAAACTAACATGCAGTGCACTTGATTGTGATGGCCACTGCTACCTATGGACATCTGTAATCAACCTCAGATAACTTTAAAGTCTATCTGAAGTTGACCATTGATGCCGTGCTCCGCTTTAGGATTAAATTTGGACGCCTCGGATAAGTTAATCGCCCTTACCATACAATTCAGACGAGAACACATCAATACTTAAAACTGCGGTTATAAGGCAGAAGTAGGTGAGGCGGTGATGCCGCCAGAGTCGAACCACAAAAGGTTGTACCCCCATTAAATTCCGTCGTCTTCAAAATTAAACGTTACTAATTAAGCTATTTTTTTGCCCCCACTGAAAGAGGAAGGAAGTTGAATACGCTTCGGTCCAAGCTGCTCCAGGATGAATCCAGGATGACCAACGTGTACCTGATACTTTCAAACTGCCCACAACGCCTCGGATAAAATTAAAGGATTCTTACCGTGCCCACTGAAGCTCGGAACGGGCATGATATAGCCACTTCTTTGATCTACACAAACCAAAGTGCTCGATTCTTAAAAATAGAACATAGAAAATACTTTTCAGTCCTTCATAATTACATTATTGAAATGTATATTACATGAAGTTTTATTTTATAACTAACCTCTATATACTTTGTTACAGATCTATGCATTTTACTGAGCTGATATGAACCAAGTTGTAAACCATCGGCTATGTGAGGTAAGTAGATTTATATTACGAATTTAATTTATATTATTATTTATTTACATAATTTTGGTCTTATTTATGAATTTACAAGTTACAAGCAAGCAGAAACAGAGTCCCAGGGCGAGTGTTTAGATATACCTATCCTATCTTATCCGATAGATACGTAATATCTACGAATTTATAATTTTGCGAAATTCGAATAGTCGAACTCTTGAATTTCATTAAGGGTTTTACCCTACGCGAATAGGTTTCCACAAATAGGTATTCTCTTGGTAATAGCAATACCTTTATACAAGAAACACACTCCTGGCTTTAGGAAAAAATCTTAAGGTCATTGTCGGCGTCATCCTATTATTATACAACTTGTAAGGACCGTTTTTTTCTGGTAGGTGGTCTGAAACGAGACCTCTCATTCGGACGTACAAGACCCCAATCCAATATTGATTGGGGTC
The DNA here is from genome assembly GCA_018250635.1 of Telegonus apastus. NCBI lineage: Eukaryota > Metazoa > Arthropoda > Insecta > Lepidoptera > Hesperiidae > Telegonus > Telegonus apastus. The sequence continues at coordinate 25,372 of DWNY01000019.1, read as the reverse complement.
TGAATTTATAAGTTACTAGCTGATCGCCGCAGTTCCAGTTTAAAAGATATATTTCAGCCAAACAGACAGACACACAGACAAAAAAAATATAATTGTATTTTTGTTATAAGTACCGTGTATACTTTCCTATGTATTTATTAAAAGTTGTTATTTTGACATTACAAACAGACACTTCAATTTTATTTATTTGTATAGAGTATAGATGTGCGTATTCATTATTATATTATTAATCACTCGCTTAAACGACGAAGAAGAACGCACTTAGTAAGGTCCGTGTTCCCAATAGAAAGTAATGGATTGATGATAAATGTAAGTACCTGAAACCACTGAACAGAAATTGAAAGACTTCAACTTAGCGATATAATTTATTTATTCATTCATTCATTTAAAACAATCATATAAAAGCGATTAAAAATTACGGAACCAATTCCAATGCGTTTTATGGGTTTGAAATGTGCCTGCCGTGCTGCGAAGTTCAGCAAGTGATGTGCAGAAAATGTACAATATATAACACAATATAATAACAATCAATAACATAAGTACATGTTATTCCTTTATTACATTACAAAGCAATCAACTAAAAGAAACAGAAAAGCCCAAAGGTCAACGCGAAAGGTCTTCATTGATATAAAACCCTTTCCGAGAACTCTCGGCATAATGTTATTCAATTCTCATTCGGTTTCATTGAATAACATTATCGTCACAGCGTATATAGAGTGGCCATTGGGCATAAATGTTTTTGTTGGAACTAAGACACGTTTACGATGCTATGGGAATGTTTTAGGATAAACTTGCTATGCGTGAAGTTGGTGCTTCGGGGAATATTTACATGGAGAGGTACATGCTTTAATTATTAACTGACTGCGTCAGAAGGAAGGTAATGTTTTCGAGCGTATGTATGTCCATTTCTTTGGCGCCCCACAGCACTAATGGGATAACAGATTTTAACATATGAGGTGTCGTTAGAATCGTCTCAGTTGTTATAGTGACATAGGCTATACAATTTTTAAATATCTTGCCTGCAAACGGAGAAAAAAGGGGGGATAAGACGAAATATTTTTTTATTAAAACTATATGGGTAGCTATCAAATGTGTACGAGTATCAAAGTCGAATTGACTTTTATTTTAAGCATTCGGGTTTTTTGGTTTAAGATAATGCTTGGTTTAAGATAATGCTTTAGTTTACCTTATTCAGTTTCAAAGCACCTTTCGTGGTTCAGGTCTGGAGGCAGTATAGTGTAAAATGTTGCTATGTTTTGGCATGAAGAGTGTGGTAGATATATGCCATATATATGTAAGGAAGATATATGCGAGACTTTCTATTACTTTGCACATTAGTTGAGATTTGCGCTTTACTAAGGTTTACTCAAATTGAAAAGATTTTAAACTGTGATCCATACTAAGCGCTGATGGGTTGGATTGGACTTCGCATTCCTGCAAAGTCCATATAGATTATAGGGAAGTTTAAGGCACGAAAACATCTCATACATTGTTTCATTAATTATAGATAAAGCATAGGAAGAAAATGCATAAAACAAAACAAATTCAATGCACCCATATGAAGTCGTCATACCCCTTTGTTTTTCACACGTTTTTACACAACTGCGCCTATAGCCGTCCCTTTCTCCGCACGTGCTGAGTGCTGCGCGCGCGCATTCGCTCCGGTCACGCATGCGCCGCGCGTCGCTACGCACCGTGCATGGAATAAAGATGGCCGATTAGCTTTTTATTCGCGACGCCGAGTGCATTCTACTGTTTCGTTATCCACGTGGTTGTATTTTGTTTTGTTTTGTTTATTTGCTTTTTGTGTTGATTGAATGATTGTATTATTATATTGTATTAAATACGAATATATTAGGTTAAGAAAGAGCTCGTGATTTCTCTCACAAAAAGCTATGGTTATTACATGGTGACAACATTCCTTAAATCTTTGACTTCAATCAAACATAAAAGTAGCGTTTTTCATAGCTAAATAATACAAATATTATCTAAATTTTCAAGCGTATAAACGGGGAACTAATATTATTAATTTGATATAATTTTTACTGACACCAAGTGCTACTTTAATGAAAAATAAGCTATGAATTTATGCTTAGCTGGAGTCATAATGTGCAACAAAACATACATATAGACACAAGTAACATAAAAACTATCTGTAACTATCCATATACAACGTGGGTACAAATAAACATGCATGCCTTTAAATAAATCCCAGCGAGCAGTTACAAAGCCGAGAATAATAGCTTCGTTCGAAAGCTTATTTATCGTGAGAGCATCTTATTTTTAAATATACGCCTCGTAATGGAATCCGCGGGCTTACATACGTAATGCAGTGCCGGTTTCAATACACCTGCGTATAAAATTACGTTTATGTATGCGGCACGACACGTTCGGAGAGTGTCGCCGAGGTGCGAGCGTAAGCGGATTAGTTTTAATATAAGTGAATGATAGCAAAGTCGGTTTTAAGAATTGTTCAATGTTAAATACATTTATGACAATTTATATAAAAAGTTATTTTTTATAATTATTGAAAGATTTTTTATTAAAGAAATCTTTATTTTCTTTGTGAAGTCACACCATTGAAATCACAGTACAAATTACTTTGAACATTATTTTAACTTAAACTTAAATAAGTAAAAGTTACTTTACTTCGAATTGTAAATAATTAAATTGAATTAACTGTCTGTTTTGTAGGTAAATTACCTTTTCTATTGTTTTCAGCCGCAATCTGTTAGCTTCAACATTTACTTACAAAATTCCAATGTAACTAATATTTATTTACTCTATTGAATTAACTCCTCCACGAAAAATAATAATTTATCCTGCCATCCCGTCATCGCTAATGACTTGGACCAACGCAAAAATCATGCACCCCGCAGCATCGTTCAGCATAACACAACTGCGGAGTGCACACGCCTCTCGGCCTCTCGGTGGAATCCGCCAGAACATAACGGACAGTGCACAGCTCTGCTTAGCTTTATGCTTCGGCTATTCATACACGGAGCGGAGTATTTAACTCACGACTTAATATATATATATCTCGAACGGTGAAGTGAGAAGAAATTCGTTCTCTAATGGAGGAATTTTCGACTAAGAAGAATATTATTTCAACCCAATAACAGCAGTGTTAAACGCTAAGTTCTACCTTGAAGGATGTGGTTAAGGAGACATATTTTTACGAAACATTCTAACTTAGTCCTCTGGTGTAGCGACACACCTGCGCCCAACCTCAGTATCTTATCTGGAGTGTCAGATCTTATCTGGGGTTTTCTCATAAAGTTGGTTATATCTTTAAATTTTTATCAAATAAAATTACCGCTTACAATTACAGCTTATTATAGACAGAAGCACAGCAATTTACGTTGAATACAGAATACCGAAACAACCGTTTCATAAATAGAAGGATGCGTTTCACACAATACGTTATATTCCGCTCTCAACACTCCGCGTCTCTTTAAACGGAGCTTTAATATTGCATGAACCGGCGTCATTTGAAATTCAATAGTCGCGCGTTTTGTTTAGTTTTGTTGTATTTATGAGGATTCTGCGGTTTGGCCTTTCAGCTTGAAATAAGCTGATCTTATGCGAATGTTACTCGCAGCCGTGTTTATTAAAAGGACATTTCTATAACCGTCGTTTTCAGTTTTAAAGCGTGTTTCCAAGTAAAACGTATTTAAATTTGTCCTGTTGTATATATTTTATTCATACTTTAAACGAGCAATCATTTTATATTTTATGTAATTAACAGTTTTGATAGGATAATAGTTTTGAAGAATTTTTATATTTATATAGTCGTACGCTATTAAAATTGATGTAGGTAAGCGTCAACTCCGTGATAATCTATTTTCACTTAAAAATGCATGTAAAAATGTATGTATGTAACGCGATCTGTTATCATTATATAGGCAATATCAGAATACAAATCTAAGTGCGGTAAAAATACATTGATCGTTTTTTCAACAATCAGCCACATTATAATAAAACCACAATCGCTACAATTCGCAAAACCATCGGATGTACGAACCAATTAATTTGATTCCCATCTATTCCACACATGGTTGGGTCCGCATCATATGCAATTTACGTTCACAAATAAATACATTATTAAATTTGGTTTTGTAGATACATCGAATACAACTCTACCGTAAAATGTTCACGGGTTTCAGTGTTTTTTATAGTCAAAGCGGAAAGGAGAAACGGAATATTACGTAAAGTAAATTTAAGGTGTCAAATCCTTTGTGGTTCGAAACCGGCGACACCACCGCTACATCAATTTCTGTCTAATATTCTAGTCTGAAGGATATGGTAAGGGAGATTCTTATCCGAGGCGTTCCAACGTAGCCTCACGGGTAGCAACGCATCTGTGGTCAACCTTAGGTAGGGCTCTTATCTTGTCTGTTTGATTACAGATGTCCATGGGCGGCAGTGGCCACATCAGGTGGGCTGCATGTTCGTTTGCTACTTCCATAACATAAAAAACAGTTTTAGTTTTTAAAGATAAGACAGATAAGATCACAGTCCTTCCTGAGGTCAGCCACAGATGTGTTGCTACCCCTGAGGACAAAGTTGGAACGCCTCGGAATTTTTCCTTACCACACCCAGCACAAAAGAACACAGCAGCGCTTAACACTCCTGTTATAAGGCAGAAATAGATGTGGCAATGGTGCCGCCAGAGTCGACCCACAAAGGGCTCTACCATCTACAAGACACTCATGAGCACATAAAGATGATGCTGTTAGGCAGGCTTTAGTGTGATGGTGCTGGGGCAGCAAACCGCAAAATTCTGCCGTCTGGAAGAAAATAAAAACTATAACCTACTAAACTTTCGTCAAAATTTGTTTTGTAACTCCATAATTATAACCTTATAACTACTGAATCATTGTAACGAATTACACGAATGACATTTATAAGCCTATTTGATCCCGCGATCCGAAGTATTAATCCTGAGGGATAGCGTCCTATCACGTAGAATTATCTAAATAAACGCTTAGATGGCCTTCATGGACATAGTGATATAATTTTATGTTTTCAATTTACAAATTAATTCATCAACGATACATCGCTAACACATTTTGTACCACTATTTTTCATTCCAGAGTCCAGAAGATAGATAGTGATAGAACTGATGGATTTGATAGAACTCTACGTGGTTCAACTCCGGCAACACGGCCACCTCGATTTCTGCCTAATAGCAGCAGTGTTAAGCGCTGCTGTGTTCTGGTCTGAAGGTGGTAAAGGAGATACTATCAGAGATGTTCCCACTTAGTCCTCAGGGGTTGCAACGCATCTGTGGTCAAGCTTACGGAGAGCTTTGATCTTATCTGGGGTTGATTATAGATATCCATGGGCGGCAGTGACCACTTACCATCAGATGGACTGCATGCACGTTTGTTACTTCCAAACAATATAAAAGAGATGGACTTGCAATAGTTCACCATATTGACCAATACCAATTGGTATGTCAATACTTAATTATTTATTAAAACTCCTAAAACAAATGTTATACCGTTCACATAATAATATCATTGTCAAACATCTGTGAGCCATAACATACCACATGGGAAGATATCGGTATTTTTAGGTCAAGGGAAAAAAATGTCAATGTAATTATAATATTGTCCTAGTATTCTAGTACAAGGAATATGTTAGTCCGCTGATTACGAATTTCCTTCCAGAGTTAAGGATTAACACCATAGTATTAAATTTGTTTATGCTGGTTGTTAGATTTTTGATCTTATAAACGCGCATAGTTGTTTGTTGCATCTTGTTTATAATTTGAAAGTAACAAACGAAAATACAGTCCGACTGATGGAAGGTGGCCACTGCCATCCATGAAAAGCTGTAATTAAACCCACATAAGATTAGAGATATACCTAAGGTTGATCATAGATGCGTTGCTACCCCTGAAGACTAAATTGGATAGCCTTGGATAGGTATGGCTTCCTTACCATACCTTTCGAACCAGAACACGGCAGCACTTAACACTGCTGTTATTAAGTGGAAGCAGGTTTGGTGGTGGTGCCACCGTAGTTAACCACAGAGGGTTCTACCACCTTAACGGACCCATATAATTAAAAGCATATTCAACTGTACTTCTGCCCTTCAGGGTAACCACCAGCGTTACGAGGCCTTATTGATGTGAAAATATCCCATATAAATGATTACATTCTTTCTACCAACAATCCACATTGGATCATCATGAATGACCATGCGATAGGTCTCCAAAGATATTGGAAGAAACCAGAAGTAGGTTATACAGAAGTTGCTCGCATAACTAACTAAAATAAACACGCTATTGACATACTAATTGAACCTGTCTCTCGTAAAAAGTTGATACGATTAACTGCCGTAGAGTCAACTTACCCTGATGATATTTTATTTTTCACTTTTCCTTTGAGGGATGGAGGGTGGTTAACACTGCCTGAAATAAATATACCATCGTACATATTGAAAGCGGATTGGTGTGGACTCTTAGTTGTATCATAACTTAGATTTGCTCACAATCATAAATAGCGCAGCGAAAAAATCATAGTCGTCTGACAATTAATTCACAGTGCTATCAGTAAAGTCACAGTATAAATAACTTAAAAGTAAATTTGAAATACAAAGTACACTTAATAAAAATCATATGAGAATCACTCGTTACATTGCTTATTTAGAAGACACATAATCAAGCAATGTAACAATATGCAAAGTTTCACTTTCAACCCACAAAGGCAAACTGGTTCCACGCATCGTGTCCGTCCCGTCAACGTCACGGCGACAAAGGCGTGAAAACTAACGTTCCGGTGTATTGTCGACGTGACATGATAGTTATACAAAATAGTCGTTTGCTCTGCGCACGGGTTTTTTTTTAAGAATTTTGGACAGGTGAAAAAGGTTTAAAAGTATCGCAGGTTCCGTAGAGTACAAATTGGGCTTCACCATACCGTGAAGACGTTACCATACCAATCTAACAAACAAAAGATCTAGGGTTCGATTCACTAGCAGGCAGACATCTGAATGATAAATATTTGTTTTTACCCGACTGCGTCAGGAGGGTAATGTTTTTCGAGCGTAAGTATGCCCATTTCTTTGATACGCCCCACAGCCTAAACGGTTTGAAGAATTTTAACATAAGATGTGTCATTAGAATCGTCTCAGTTGTATCAAATATTTTTGTATCAAAACAATATGGATATCAAATGAGTACGCATGGGTATTAAAGTCAATTCATTTTAAGCAGTCTACTTTTTGTTTTAAGATAATTCTCTAGTTCGAGTATTGTATAGTCTTTGAACGTATCTTCACTTTAGCCTTGACATAGGGAAACCTGGGCTATGAGTCTATAAAGCGTCATCATACAACACTGCTGTTTTGCAGCTTTGCAACCCACACAGACAAACCCATTCTATTTAGCAGGTCCTACCACCCGAGCAAATTTAAATCGTTCAATCTAATATCTTGATATCTTATTTGCATGTACAAATTGATTCTCGCATATTTGCATAATTGCTCGACAATAAACAACCGTGAAGTCATTGTGTTTGATCGATGTAGGCGGGGCCTTGGAATGTATGAATATGTAGAATTCGCGTCATACGAATGAGCGATAACACAAAACCACGGCACGACGCGGTAAAATCCCGCAACATGTGGTCGTAGTTTTTCACGACTCGTTTTGTGGGATTATACTACGTCGCGCTGTGCCATGTTTGTTAACGATGGGTACGATGTTGTGAAAGTTTACGACACGTGTCGTAAAATCCTACAACATGTGTAAATACAAGACGCCTTACAACCCACGAATTCACGTAATAATTGCACAAACACGTCATGTTGTGAATACTGAGAGATTAAAATGTTAACATACCTTCTCTAATATACATTCTCGTACTTAAGTATTTATATTATTATTTTTGTTTCAACAAAAACATTCAGATTCATTTTGATCATATGGTTATAACATAATACACCTCCAAAAACGGAAGACATGCCTACTTAACATCAGTGTTGTTAGGTAGGTATTCGTTTCTGCTATAGTGTCTTTGCTTTAGAGACATTAACGTGAGATTTTCACTTCAGGCATAGCAACACACCTGGCCGTCTTTGGGTAAAATCCAATGATGTTTAAAATTAATTTCATATGTGTTAGTGGGCAGTTCCCATCGACTTCGTATATTCGTTTTCTATTAAAACTTAAATAACGCGTTTATCAAATCGCGCCCTCTGTAAACTCAAATAACTAGTACCAACTAGACAATTACCTTGAAAACTAAATAGCCGACTGATTAAAATAAATTGACTTTGACCGCACACTCATTTGATATCAATATTGTTATGGTTTCGTTACGTTTAATCCCGTTTGCAGACAGTATATTAAAAAAAAATGTATAGCCTATGTTACTATGACGACAAACGATTCTAACGATCTCATATGTTAAAATCCGTCAAGCCGTTAGAGCTGTGGCGCGTTCCGAAGAAATGGATATACATACGCTCGAAAAACATTGCCCTCCTTCTGACGCAGTCGGGTAAAAAGTATATGGAAAAGTAATATTCCCTATTATTCATAAGCGCTTTCTACATAATCTATAATCTGTGGCGGAGGCACGTATTAATATCACGAGTGTGAGAATATTGCTCGTGGGTGATAAAGTAATCGTATGCCTTCTGGATAAATTACCACTTGTTTGAGGGTTAATGGCAAATATGGGAGCCGTATATCATTGTTATTAAAGAAAGGCAGTCAAGTAAAGGCCAATATGTGTCATATGGAAGAAAACGCATATGATAAGATTATGATATTCGTACCTACTTTTTTAGTGTAATATTGAAGTAGCAAACGAGCAGTTCATCTGATGGTAAGTGGCCACTGAAGTCCATGAATATTTGTAATTAACCGCAGATAAGATTAGAATCCCCGTCTGAGGTCGGTCACAGATGCGTTTCTATTCGTGAGGACTAAGTTGGAACGCGTCAGATAAGTATGTCTCCCTTACCAGACCCTTCAAACCAAAACACCGCAGCGCTGAACACTGTTGTTATAAGGCAGAAATAGGTGTGGCGGTGGTGCCTCCGGCCTTGAACCACAAAGGGTTCTACCTTCATAGGGTTATGAATAGATAAATGTCTGTTTATGATTCATAAATAAACTAAGAAAAATACTTGTTTTAATACAGATAGACATTTTTATTTAAGTTTATATAAATGTAGACATTTGTACAACGCTTCGAAGACGTTCCACAAACATTGTTTCGTTACCATCGGTTACTTCAGAATCTAATAACTTTGTAAGTGTTTGCAATTTTAACCCGTATTATCTAAACACGACGGGCAATAATAGCGTGGCAGTAAGAACGTAAACGAAGTAATGTTTGCATGTGGTTACATAGTAATTATCTCGATGTACCAACATGTAAATGTCTCAATATCAAACCGAACATTGTATACATTGGTCTGAAGGAGTATGTTAGCTTTGTACAAAATCTTCTTAAATTTAACTACATATATCCTATGAGTTCAAGAGGCATTTAAGGTCATTAAAAGATAATGGGTCAATTTAGGGGTAACAATGGGTCAACTTAGGGGAAATCTCTGCAACACCCATTTCTACTATAAAGCAGGTGTTGCGTTTCACTGGAAGAGTATATAAGTCAACTGAATTATATATTATGTACTTACGTTATAGCAAGACCAGCTTCGTCCTCATATGCCTTCAAGTAGGAGCTTAGTTCTGTATGGAGTTGTTTATAGATACATACGTACGACTGTGATCTTATGTGGAGTTGATTACAGATGTCCACGGCAGTAGCCACTTACACCCGCCCACACAGGTGGGCTGCACGCTCGTTTGCTACTTCCATAACATATAAAAAAAAGAAAAGCTAATCGTCTTCCATGAGGCAATATGGTGGTTTTGTACATATGATGGAATCGTGAACCATACCACCAACCTTTTATAGTTGAAAAAGTGTAGTGCTGTCCCAGTAGAACCACGAAAAGTGTCTACACAGTTCAGGCTAAGAGTAGACTATTGTTAATACAACAACTTTATGGTAGCGCAGTGGGCACGTTCGCGACCTACATCGGAACGCGAATCGATTGACGATAACTCGCGGCTAATCAGCCCGCGCTAGAAATTACGTGTTAAGTGCCGTACGCACTGACCGCGCGCTGTGCATGTGCATATGTGCATAAAGAATACAAAAGAGAGGAATTACAGTCATAATAACGGTTTGTCATACTCATAAGAATTTTCCCTATTTCATAGATGCCCTGAACACAAAGAATACACAAACAATATTTGGATATGTGTCTCAGTATGTCAGACCGGTAGGGTTCTACCATCCTCAAAGATTCTGATAGCGTTCCCAAGAAATCTTAAACATTTAAAATTATTATCCACGTCAGGATCCCATGTCACAGAATAGCAGTGTAGGATACCATTATCTATATTTTATGTAATAAGCAAAGTAGATTCGGATGATGAGTAAGCCACTTTAGTAGTTTACTAGTTCAAGAGCTCGTTCGCGTAGGCTTACATGTAGTAGTTTTTATAGGTTAATTAAAAACCACACGCCGTATTTTTATTTTCTACTGTTTTTTCACAAAGCCCCACTTAAAATAAATGTAGAAGCTAACCCTTCTCGTAAAAAGATAAATTAGGTATTACGCGTTAAGATAGTATTATAAATAATAATGGTGTACGAGGATTAAATAAAATGCTATTTTAGTCGTAATATGTACACATATGCACTGTATTTTACACCTTCTGAAGATGGTAGAACCATTCGTGGTTCGACTACGGCGGTACCACCGCCTCACATATTTCTGTCTAGCAACTGCAGTATTAAGCGCAGATGTGTTATGGTTTGAGGCCAACTTATTTCCAACTTAGTGTTGCAGGTTATCAATGCGACTTTGGACAGGTTCAGAAAGGACTCCGATCTTGTCTGAGCTGTATTCTCATTTCTTACTACCATATTATAAAAAATATCAACTTCGCCTTCGGTCACTTTATATTTCCAACTAGCTGACCAGGCGAACGTTGTTCTGCCATTTGTATTTAGAATTTGCCCGTGAGTCAGTGATGTTTTTAAAATAACGCCATCTAGTGAACTAAGGTAGAACTATTCACGTACGTACATAATTCGACGTAACAAAGGTTACTTTTCATTTAAAACTGTAATAACTTTTAATAGAGTGCATCGATTTTGATCAAATAACGGCTAAATGTTAAGTTAAGATTCGTACTATGAATATATCTGTATTAATTAAATGCCGTTGTTATCGCGACAAGTAATTTTAAACACTCGGACTGCGAGCGCAAGTTACATTCTTATTATATATACAGATTTAAATTTTAAACACTATATTTGTAGACGAAATGTCAAAATTACATCCACGGCCTTGCTCACTTTCCATCGCAAAATATTCGTTTCGTCTAAAATTCGTCGTAACATATTTTTTATCCACGTAGCAGGTAGGCTGTTATTATTATGATTCTTGCGCACGCCCGACCCAGCGATAAAAATATTATGGGCCGCCTTCAGCACAGGGTTAAGATGTCAGAATCGCTATAAAGAAAGGAAAAAATGATACGGCAGTGTACGGGTTTTTTGATGCTGTGTTTTTACTCGCTGTTTATTTACACAAAACATGTATAGAGCACGCAGAATAAGTTTTTCATGCTTATTGCGGTACACTAAAACGTGGAGCCCGTATTAAAATAAGTCCGCTCAAGTCTTTGTTTGACCCGGCTTGGCTTTGAAAAGACGAAACCGATTTCGACAATACTTTAAGAATAATAGTGGGTTTATTTGAATTATATAAGGGATGTATTGCTTTAAAAATAGCTCAACCCAAACATGTAACTTGTACATGGACAAATCATTATATCAGGACTATATTTAATACTTGCTGACCAAGCAATCGTTGTTTTGCTATTTGGTTTTAGAAGTGTGCCCGTGAGTCTGTGGTGTTTGTAAAATAACTCCATCTAATCCAATACGGTAAAACTATTATGTTCATATACGTAATTCAATGTAAGAAAAGTTACATATAATTTTAAATGCAATAACTTTTCATGGAGTGCATAGATTTTAATAATATATAGCCTCATAGTTAAGATATACTCTGAAGTCAATTCCGTTGTTTTGCCGGCAAGTAATTTTAAACACACATTATTATGTATATATTTAATATTTTATCTCTTTGGACTCTTGCATCTTAATCTTTTCATTTCATTCTTCATTGGTAATAACTAGTTATTTTATATTAAGTTTGAATTTTGCCTTGTTCCTTGAGTCTACTAGGCTGTATTTATCTAAAACTAAAGGTACTTCGTAGTTTGATAGCAGTGGTAACCATTGTAGACGGGAATAGAAACATAAATCTATTCCAAAATATACATTATGCATAAATATTTAAATAGCTTAAATTGACTTCATCTTTTGTTATGAACCATTGTTATTTGAACGATAACCCTCCGGGTGGTCGCATATAAAGAATCGATGATGAGTTCTTTACTTTTTAATAGTTTGCACGATATTTTAATGCGGTTATTAAAGCTCTTTTATACTCAAAATGCAATAAAATATCATCTATTTATACTTTTAACGTCCTCGGAATGTGTTTAATATAAAAAATATTGATGCACGGGTTAAAAATTACCGTTAAAGTTTTATGGTTTTGGAATAGCGCTATAACACCCAACTGCTCGGGTCTTAACGTCCCATCGCATGCTAAAAGTATACAGCATGTTTTTTTTTTAACTATTCACGCGGAAATTAGCTTTACCTGCATGTAGATTAAAACTTAATGCAATGCTATAAAGCCATTTCTGTTCTACCTTTAATGTAAAATCATATTAAAATATCATCAGACATCAGTAATCAAAGCCAAATAGAATTTTAATCCTACCTGTAGTGTGTTACATATGCCTTGCTTCGAAGGACTGTAGAACGCATCTCTTAAGTGTTTTCATACTTTGTGAACTACAAAATAGCGCTAAGATTATTATTATCACAATAATCCTTATAAAATTAGATTTCCATTTTTTTAAATCCATTATCATTCTTACTTTTAAGCCATTATAACTCTTGTTTCACGATATGAAATTCATTAAAATGTGCTTAGTGAAGATTAGCGCTTTAAAGGCAAATAGATAACATTTTCTTTGGTAGTGTACTTATCTTTTATACTATACTCGTACACTGATATGTGGATACAGGTAACGGAATAAATGTATTCGTAGATATTAAAATTCAGTGTAATGGCGTTATTTAATCCCGCCCCGGGCCCTCATCCCATTAGCGCAACACTTTCTCTTTTAAACAGCTTTTCACACGAGATAGCTTAATCTGCTCTATTTTACTTAAATTTTATAACCCTAACACCTATGCACAGATTAAAATTCACAGCGAACGTTGCGAACGTGTTTATAACAGCGACGATGGCGCGATTAACCCGCCCCGTGCGCACTCGGGGCCTAAGCGACCGTTAGCATAGTTTTTGTTCGGATAATAGCCGCGAAAACTAACAATTGGAGCGGGAATTTGTACAGTACAGTGCAGTACGCTTTTAATTTCGTTTAGGATTGCCGAATTTTTAAATGGAATGTTGTGTGTAGCAAATGGTTGAATGTTATATTCTTGTTTTGTTTTCTGATTACACGCGTTCAATTTATTCGAGATGGGTATATGTATATTTTTGTAAAAGCTACTATTTTTGCAATACTAAGGTTAAATTAAAAACGGCAAATTATAAAGCAGCTGAAACATATAACGAGTTCTTAGTGGATAAACCTTATATCTTAAGACTAGGATTAAGCTCGATAAACATTGTACTATTGCGGTACAATTAACGCTTGTCTAAAGTCTGGCGATCTATTAGCAAGGCGACAAATGTTTACAAAAGCACTCATTTAACCGCAATTAAAAAGAAACATGTAGTTTTTATTTATTTATTACTAAAGTGTTTTTTTTTTAATTAAAGTCGCTAATTTCTCAGGTCCGGAAATTCTGAGTGAAAGTGAGATAATGTTCTAGGCCCTAGGTCCTAAACCGTCACATAGCTTACCTATATGGACAGACAGACAATACGAGATATTTTTAATAACGTGGCGTGTAGCACAAACTTTAATAGTTGAAAACCTCAAAACGATTAAGTATGGTAAGCCGTACAAATCAGAAATACGAAAACACTATCGAAAGCCGGTGAATAATATTTATACACGTTGTAAATTACAATAATAAATCACATTACACAACACTGTTTCGGGATTTGATTCATTCCGATAATATAATCGTTTAGCGCATTGGAACAGCTTTCAACGCTTATAAAATATGCATTATACTCCTCGAATTTGTTCACTTTCTATACATTGCTTGGTATTTTCTCTTAACAGTACAGCTACTGATATTCACATACGTTGACACATATAATGCTTATCGTTGTTTCAAACAAATGGTGCTCCTTATTTTACTTTTTTATTTGTATATCGGTATCTAATCGATTCTTGCATGAGTAGTTATTATTTCTTACTCAAGTGCTTTGAAATTTGAATTTAATGAGAACGAATTTAAAGTTCAATAAATTATTATTAATCGAAATTATTGCTTCTTAACTACTATCAGTACAATACTTATCAATAACCGCTTCACTTTCACCGTAATCATGAATCATCGAAATGTATATTGCGTAATCTATACATTAATTCGTGAAAATCATCGCGTGAAGCGAAAATTTGCGGTACTATTTTTAGAATACTGCATGCCAGAGGAGTATGAGATGGAACATATCTTAAAGTTTATGCAGAGTGAAAGCGAGGGTGATAATGTTAATGTACGATAACTGTTACGAATATTAATTATTTAAATTAAACAAAACAACAATCACAATGTACCATGGTCAATTATGTCAGATGCTTATGTCAAAAAATGCATTATTTCTTTTAAACGCAGCTTAATCAATAAAAGTCATTTTCCATATATTGGTAGTTTTTCGAATGCACCGACGAAAAATACATTTAAAAGTTTTTTATTTGGATGTATAATTCTCTTTTTCATTATTTTTCAATTATTTTCGAATTTCGTCCATTGAGGCAAGTTTATTATTAGTATCTTATTTTAGTACCCGTTAATATATATTATTAAGGTGTAAAAAAGTGAGATTCTGAATGCCGAGGTCGTTTGTACCTGATAGTATCTTTATATGATTTTAACAAAAGAACCAGTGATTACACTGCTCTAATAAGCCACATTAAAATGTACTAGAGGCGAGGGAATTTACCTTTAGCTACATCAGATAACGAAACTAAGGTCGCAATGATGTAGATATTCAACGAAACCATTCTGAAAATAACCAAAAAGCCCCGCTTTATCGTACTCAAGCCCCAATCGCGCTATTAACCCTCAACTGCCAACTGAATAGTGAAATCAATTACTCTCAATACAGGGTGTATTAGATACTAACACTCAGTGCAATTTTTTACAAAACAAGATTTCGAAACAAATGCGGGAACGTTTTCGATTCAAAAAGCGTCACTGAATCGCGATCGAGTCCTAATTGCGCTAATAACCCTCAACTGCTCGCCGAGCATGGGACAGTGGATTCAATGAGTACTTTTTCATGCATTTATTATTGTGAAGGCCTTTTACATTTTTGTGCAAAAAATAACAGTTTCGTGAAACCAGGGCCGTAATAATACCATTTTTGAACAAAAAGGCTCGCTCAAGCCCCAATTGCGCTATTAACCCGCCACTGCCGGGCTCGGGATAGTGAAATCAATGACTCGCTTATATTAGTGGTTTGAATACGAAATATTTTTTCCACAATGTTAAGTGCAACTAAAGATAGCTTATATTCTTTGTACGTAAACTGTTCATAAAATATTTGAAAGTGATGAATGTTCTGTTTATTCGGCAATTATCTCAAATACTCATATCATTCAATCAAGAAATAACAATGAATAAAGACAAGAAATAATGGCGTTGAAGTCGACCTTTATAAAATTGCGAACAAACTTCATTTTATGAAGATGGACACTTAATCATTTCAAGGATATTGTACGTACACCAGAAACACCATTAACCTGAAAATGTAGGCTACCTACACATGACACAACATTTCGAGAGATAATACAATGAAACCGTTCCCGTACAGAAAATAGGGAATAAAAATTCATGACGAGAAATAGCATTACTGGTCAATAATGGTCCGCTGGTCGCGGAGGCATGAATCCGAAAGAATCTAGTTTCGTTCCAATCTCCCGATGAGATGGACGAGCTAGTTCCGATTGGGATTAGTCCTGAAGCACACGTTTTTTTGAACCAGAAATAGGAGTACTTGCACGTTTTGACCGACTCGTTTATTGTGTTAAAGCTGCTGATAGCTTTGAAGTTCTTTTATGTTAAGTGATTGCCTCGTGCGTACTAGTTTATAACATATAGCACTATGCTTATTTTATGGTAGCCCGCGGAGGGAAGTGTAAATTTAACAGGATACTAAGTGAAGTTGATCACAGATGAGTTACAGTGCTACCATTAAATCTAAATCGGAACGCTTCACATAATTCTACACTAACTTCAACTTTAGATCTATCATTTTCAGCAGGAATTCTCAAAATTATCGTAATTCTGAGGTGGACCTCATTTTGACTTATATGGAGCTAAATATTTTAAGATGCATCGATGCCAAAGATCTATAAGCTCTTCAAGTTCTACATGGTACTTAACCAGCAAATTGAGGTTAGTTTCCTAAGTTGTACACCAAAATACATACGTTCGGTCTGTTACAACTTCCGACAAATACATTTCCCTTCAACCTACATACGTTTAGTTATGAATTGAATTTGTAAATGCAGACCGTACCGTAACAAAGTTCGCCTGAAGCCTTCAAGCAAACTACCCACGACCTGCTAAACTTTTTAACACTGTTGATCCACTTTGATATAGATGGATGAGGCGATATGAGGATTGTAGAGCTTTAACTTCGCGAAAGTTAATCACAATCCAAAAGTAATTTCAGATATGTATTCTAAAAATTCATTTGGTCCTTCGAGCCGGATCAAAATCCGTACGCAAGTAAACAATACTCATAGCGTATTCTCCTGGAAACAGTTCGCATGCAATACACGGAGGCTCTGTTTCGTTCAAACGTGGCTCGTAGCGCTGGCTCGAGGCCAATTTTTCATGTTTTTTAATATTCGCGATAGTACGTTGCGGAAACAACAACTTTTATTGGTGCATCTCCGCGCACAACTTGTTTATAAATAAACGCTCCACGCAGTCGCTCGCGATGAGCCACGATAAAAACAATTGCGCGAAATGAGCAATCATTCTTATGTAATGTTTCATCAACTATGCCTTGGACTTTGTGCGTTCATATTTTCCTTATGTGCTCTGTTTTGCTTTGTTGGTTTTGAATGCCTCTTATTTTTAAATCGTGCACAATGTTATGCATTACTCGGAGTACTTTTTTTACGATTTCGACTGAGTCGAAAACAAAGTATTGCCTGATTACTACGATTATATTCTTCTGCACAAGGAATCTGAAAATGGTACTTTTTGTTGAAATCACCGATTCATCTACGCAATACCTATTTTAACAGCGGTGTACATTTTATATATTAACAATTTTATTCAAACTATTATTTCTGAAATCCTATTTGAATATTTAAACAAGTACCCATCTGATCTTGAACATAATATAAACATTGATGCGTTGTTTGCGTAGATGTTGCGATAACGCGAGAACCAGCGATCGCTTATTAAGATATACCAAATTGCTCGTTAGTCTCCCAAACGGCTTCCACTGGGAGCTGCTCTTGTGAAAGCTGGTAATGGTCCATGAGGGAAGAAACGAGGACATTTACATCTTAGATGTTATGATGTTTTATATTATAATCCATGTTACATCGTAGTATTGAAGGTATCAATTTCCGTTAATTTGATTATGTATAGTTTACTTGAGATGCAGTTTTGAAAGAACTTTTACAATAAGCTTTCAGTGTTAAGAACTTACAAAGTAAACATCTTATCAAACTAAATAAATTAATTATTCATGCAATATTTACATTTACATACAAAAATCACTTTCTGTAAAATCACGAGCATCGAGATAGTATCTTCTTTCGCAACAAAAGTTTTAGTTGTAGCCTTGATGAAATAGATTTACTGTACCTTATTTACCTGCGAAGTTTAAATATCTTCGTAAGGTCCTGAATTAATTATCTCCGGTGACCTCACGCTGTCACGTACTGTCAACAAGACCTAAAGGTTAAGTAAAATTATCAACTTTTCCAATTTCAGCAGTTACCAATTGAAACTTTGAGAAGTTCTTAATTAAAACTAATTAGGCACTAGCTGAAACTAAAGAATTTGCAAGAAAGGACCCAGCTGAAGATCATTTGGATTGTTAAAATGCTTAATGTATACTGACAACTTTTAGTTTGTTTTAAATGAAAAATGGAGACTGAAACATTTTCCATTATAGAAAAAGACAGTGAAGTCGTGACATTGTTTCTAAATTTTGTTTAATTGTAATAAGAACTTATAAAATGCTCAGCCAACATTGTACTAATAAACTTGCTGAAGCCATAGTAATTTCAGAGCCCAGTTTGAGAAGAACAATCCGAAGTTCTAAATTTAATGAAATAACTTCAGAAGAAGCTTGGCACGGATCAGGGGCATCAAACAATGCGCATGACGCAACGGTAGTTTCATTTGTTACTTTACATAATCTTTGCCACGTCATGCACACAAATCTCGTCATCTAAGCTTGAAATTATACATTTAAATTAAAATACGCGTTGAATTCATTAACGTTATGCTATCATCATAAAAGAATTATGAAACTGATCAAATGTCAGATTCGGTTAACATTATAAAGGTTATAATTAAAATTGTATCTCAAATTATTGTTATTAACAGTGAAACGCTAGCGAATAGTTTGAAAGGTGGTGCAACTCAATGGTGATTCCAGCGGCACAACCACCACACCTATTGTATATTCTGCGCAATAACAATTTTAAGCGCTGAAAATTACATAAAAAATGTATAGTATTTTAGAAACTCATGTAGCCCAAGTAAGACAACTCATAAAAGTTATTACACTTGGAAGTATAAAAGGGTCTTTAGCCTATATAAATATCAAAGATATTTTATACCTTCGTCAACTATCTAACGAGTTGTATAAAGATGAGGCATACGGTGATCAAATCATTGAATAAGGGATCTATGTAAGAATATCTGATTGTAAGCCTTAGACAAATCGACAAGATGGATATTTGCATAATCTCCATCAAGAAGCTGTCCGACTTTCATCGAATAACGATTTACTCATAAATATTGTCAGGCTCTATCAGGTTTAACTATAGCTACGTAAATAAACTATACCTATCCAATGAAATCTTCAAGTAATTTATTTGGCATTTGTCTTTAATCATAGATTTAGAATTAATGATTATATTTGCCTCATATAAAAAATTGTCAACGCCATTTTTATTAATCATATGGATGACTTAACGTAATCCAATAATGCCATATACTTTACACACTATTTTAGCTTGCATTTTATTGCTTTATTAAATCTAAATTAACTAGACACAGGTAAAAGCCACTTCTGTTTACAGTTATTTTAGATACTTACGGTATGGTTCCCGATTATAACTTTCAAACTGAAATGACGCATTTGTAAACGGTAATTAATTTTTACCTGACTGCGTCAGAAGGAGGGTAATGTTTTTCCAGCGTATGTATGTCCATTTCTGTAAAACGCCTCACACCCCAAACGGCGTTACGGATTTTAACATATGAGGTGGTATTAGAATCGTCTCAGTTGTCGTAGTAACATAGGCTATACAATTTTTAAATATGGTGTCTACAAACACAGGAAAAGGGGGGGATGAGACGAGATATTTTTTATCGTAACAATATGGGTATCATTGTGTTTCTCTATTGAAATAAATATCTCCTATTTAAATAATCCGCGTGACTTATTCTTAATAAAAAAAACGATTATCGCGTATCGCTAACCCATTAATAGTGCGACGAATGTATTAGTTGCGCAACGCATCATGTAGGTACGAGTGGAATTGTGCCAAGTGTTATAAATGTTTGATTTCGTGCCACGAACAATTTGATTTCTGACAATTTTACTATTCGACCGAACGGGATTTATCCCGCTTTTGTGATGAATTTTTATGGCCGTATTTGTATTTTAGTAATAACTTCCAGTGGAGATAAATTGTTCGCAACTTTTGTGTTTTCCACTTTCTGGTTTCTGCTTAAACATTGTCGGTAATTAGCTGGGATTAAATGAACTTGCTTCGTCTTTGGTAGGATCTAGAAGTTCATAAGAAACTGTATTTCATAGCACAAGAATAACTATCGATTTTTTCGTCGACTCACTATTGACCCGCTGCTGGGCACGGGTCTCCTCTCAAAGTGAGAGGCTTTAGGCCATAATCCACCGTACTGGCCAAGTGCGAATTGCTAGACTTCACACACCTTCAAGAACTTTTTTTAAAGAGCTCTCAGGTGTGCAGGTTTCCTCACGATGTTTTACTTCACCGTTATCGGTTGATTGAAAATTATAATACGTACGTCAAGTAAACGTAAGTTGAGTGCTGGTTATTGACACTAGTTTTGATCTCACTTAAACCTAAACCCTTTTCGCTCTGAGGAGAGACCATGCCTAGAAGTAGGACAGAAGTGTGTTAACGACGTCATAGTAAACACTGATTGTTTCGAAGTAATACTTTACTAATAATATAATGGACCGCGTAATAATAATAGAGACGACTCGCGTAGCGGAGCGGTCACTATACTGGTCTGACACGCAGTGTGTTCCAGGTTCGATCCTCGGCCAGAAAATATCTGAATGATGAATTTAGATTTCTAATCTGGGACTGGGTATTTGTGTTTTCGTGTTTATGTGTTTCCGCGGCACCCACGACACAGGTGAAAATCTTGCTGTGAGGTTATGTTGTAAGAGTTATTTATTATTTATTTTAAATAAAGTTACGGTAAGTAGAGTTACATTAACACTTACAAACAGTAGAGTAACATTACTCTATTGATGGTTAAAGTTTCATCATATTCATTGTAAAACATAGACATTATCAAGCTTTAAAACCACAATGAAATGCATCCGAAGTATTACGTTCCGATCTCTTCCTATTCGTTTATTTTTGTCGTGTAACAAATTTGTACGGTTTCATATATCGTTTGTTAACTTTAACGGAATGTGTCCGGGCTATGTTAATGTTAAAACAGTTTCCCTTTGCTCCAATTAACTGCAATAACAAGTGTTTATTTAAACAACGACGAATTTGCTTGAACGCTTAAACTAGAAGTTTATATCTAACCGAACTCTGTTTTTGTCCGACTGGGTCAGAAGGGGGATAATGTTTTTCGAGCGTATGTATGTACATTTCCTTGGCCCCACAGCCCTAACGGCTTGATGGATTTTAACATATGAGGTGTCATTAGTTCGTATCAGTTAACATAGTGACATAGGCTACAATTTTTAAATATGGTGCTTGCAAACGGTAAAAAGGGGATGGGACAAAATATTTTTATTATAACAAAATGGGCATCAAATGAGTAAAGGTTTAAAAGTGAATTATTTTTAAGCAGTCGGGTTTTTTGTTATTAAGATAAAAAGTTTTGCAATAGTTGAGTACTCTTATCTTTCAAACAATTGTTTCTGGATTGAATACGAATTTGGTAGAAAATCACATAAATCTGGGGGCACGGCAGGGTCACCGCCGAGTTTAGCGAAACTAACGAAAATTCGTATTGACGTGCTGGAGATTAAAAAAAATTGATCCGCACATACGAATATGGATATCCGGCACGACACTAATTCATAGACAGTTATCCATACGTACCTACATACAAGCTCTCTTAATTAAAACTTATTCTTTTCAAAACATAAAATACGAAATGATTAAATATAATTAAACTAATTTATTTTGTTTCAGGTAAATATCAAAGTCATTCCGTACGAAACGAAGAAATACCCAAGAAGATACTCATCAACATAACTCGGTATAAAATCTTGTGAGAATCTAATGAATATGCATTCACTGGAACAGTGACCATTACAATTTAATCTTCAAATTATTACCTTTACCTCAATAAGAAACCAGATTTTTTATGAAATTGCGTAGTAAATAAACGTTGAAGGAACGTACCGATGGTAAACGTTGACTGTTATCACGAGAGAAAGATTTCTATGGCTTGAATTAAGAGATGAGACACGCTAGGATTAAATATCCTTGCACTTTGAGATTAATATTATTATATTATTTTATAAGAGTCTTATGCAGCAGCTTAATCGTATAATAACTAGTAGGTATATTATGCATATGAATTTTGTGATCTGAATATGGACAAGTGCATGAAAAAAAAATTATACTCGTTTCGCATACAGTTATGGATATGAAATTATTTTGGATTAACCGATAGTTTCGAATAGTTTACTTTACGGATAGATGATTTATTAGGAATAGTGAAAGGAAAATAAATTGCAACTAAGTAAGGATTTAATTTATTAGGAACCGTGCACGGTCACTGTCTTGGCTCTGCCGGGTGGTAACCGGTAATTTTGCTTTATATTTGACCTCCACCTCTATCCGAAATTATTCGATTTTTTATATGGGATTCGGTAACAATTTCGGATAGATTTTGATTTCGGATATCCGATATTTCCAGTTACGGTTACGGAGCTTTATAATATCTAGATCTTTCTTGTATCTAGGGTCTGACATGCCAAGGGGGTACCAAGGACGCGCTTTGTCAAGCAGGACGCATCAAAAATAACCGCACCTAATATAAATTAGAATAGTTCGAAAAAAAAAGGGAAAAACTTATCAAGATTTTTGGTTTATTTCGAGGGTGCAAAAACTTAAATATAGTCAATGGCGCTCATACCCCTTAATCGTATCTAGGGTTGCTATCTCTACAACTGTACTTGGAATTAGAACAATCCGTTAAAAATAGGAGTAGTGGAAATACCCAAAAGTCGGGACAGCAACGCGTCAGTGATATTCAGGTAGGAGTCGATTCCGTCTGGTATTGTTTGCAAATGTCCATGGGCGGTAGTGGTGCTACACGATAGATTGCACGCTGGTTTACTCCACATATTTCAAGAAAGAAATATTTACGAAGTAGGTAAATGTAGACGCACACTGACCTTATTGGTCCAAATTAGCAGCCTCTGGGGTCGTTACGTCTTCATTTTGCGACGAAATTGTGCTTCCTCGGGGGAACACGACTTCCTTATACATTTTAATGCCTTAGGAGTTTGGGAAAATCATTAAGATAACCTTTTTATTACAAGTTTATTGGCTCTTAATTTGTTCTATACATAAGGTGTAATTATATTTTATTTCAATATTAAAACTACTTTTATTAGAATGATAATATAACAGAATGATATCTATTTGTTAGTGGAATTATATGTATAAAATGGATTTAGTGAATATAAAGTTGTAGAACCCTTTATGGTTTCACTCCGGTGGCACCACCGTCACTCCTATTTCTGCCTTATAACTGCAGTGTCAAGCGTTGTTGTATTTTGGTTTGAAGGGTGTGGTAAGGCTGACATATTTATTCGAGGCCTTCCAACTCAGTCCTCAAGGGTAGCAACGCATCTGTTACCGACCTCAGGTAGGACTGTGATCTTATCTAGGTTGATTATAAATATCCATGGGCGGCTGTGGCCACTTACCATCAGATGGGCTGCATGCTCGTTCGTTACTTCTGTAACATAAACATATATATACACATATTATGCATTAGGTCCATTGAGGTATTAAGATACCTATATTAAAACAACGTCTCAGTACTTTGCAACTTTTAAGTGTGAGGAATACTTGTGCCCACTGGTGGGATATACAAATGATAAAAGACAAATGGCTGTTATAATATTCCCTAACGGCCATCCCTTTTAGAATAAACCGCGCTCAATGCTTTAATTTAGCATATATCACACATTTACCAAATTTCTCAGAGCTTGAGAAATTTCTAGAAATATCTGAATAGCCACAAGGGTCGTATCTTCATGCGCGTCCAAATTGCTCATTCCCTAAGGTCCGGAACTTCCGCTTCGTTCGTTTACGGTAAAAAGTATTTTTGGGAAAGAAAATGGTTCATTTAATTTGCGGATATCAATGTTCGTTAATTCAACTAATTAAGGTCGTGTAAGTTTATTAAAGGCACCGTAATTAAATGGGATACAGAAAAAAGTGGGTATAATTCGCCTTGGCTTGACTGAGGCAAAATGATAGCTACGCTGTATCTTTGTATCACAAGTGTTCGAGTATATTATCTGTTTTGAATATGTTTAGCTGGTTACTTTAAAAATAGAAACAGTAACTACCTACCTACCTTGTTTTGTTGGCGAGGGGGAACCTTCAAAAGGTTCCCGACATCGTGGGAGCGACACTGAGTTATATGGGATTTCTACTGCACTAAAACTCCTCAGTGACCGTCTTTATTGCTACATGGAGGAATCCGGGATCTCTAACGCAACACAACCGGAGTCCTCCGAACGTGATACCCCATTGGGCTCTGTCTCAGTGAGCAATGTGGCCCACCACACCGTTTAGTATTTACGATGGTATGCGACCACACATACCGCCGTCCTTCGCGGGATCGTTGGATGGAAGGTTGGAGCTCCCACTCTTGCCGAACACAACCCCGGAAGCCCCCTTTTAGTCGCCTCTTACGACACGCAGGCGATACCGTAGCTCTATTTTGGTCTCCGGAGTACAAGGACAACTACTTACCTATGTCAGTGTTTCTTATATGAGCCTTTATCATTATCTGTGTTGTGCGTATAAAATAAATAATTTATCTATCTATCTAAACAGTCGCGCAGTCCAGCTGTAAGTCCACCGGCAAGCTGCCGCCTATGGAAATCTTTTATTTTCTTATTATTTAAAATTGTTATTAACCTATATATAATTGGCGTGTTGTCTAAAGCTAGCTACCATTGCCTCGATTTCTATACCACCCCTTGATATTGAACACAGCAGCAATTAAAACTTCTTTTATAAAGAAGAAGTCTAAGTGTTCTATAATATGGGAGTAGCTAACGAGCTTGCAGTCCCTCTGATAGTAAGTGGCCACTACCGCCCATGGACACTTATGATCAACCCCGTATAGGTTTAAGAGTACTACTTGGTCGGCCACAGATGCGTTGCTACCCTAAGACTAAGTTGGAACGCCTCGGATAAGTATGTCTCCCTTACCACACTCTTAAGATTAGAAGAATTTCTTGTTTTATAATTAGTAATTATAATTATTATGATTCCATAATTTGTTCAACATATTTTTAAAATTCAGCTTTAATAAGTACTGCTCCTTTCTCTTTTTAG